>CAJVPL010000431.1:0-26745 GCA_910591945.1 Ambispora gerdemannii
ATAATAAAATATCATCCAATTAAATTTATAATATGAATTAATCAATAAAATAAGAACTAAATATTCATATCATAACAATATATATTAATTTTACTATAATTACTATATAATTAAATCTTTTTATAATCATTATCTTTGAAAAAGTAAAATAAGTGACTATAAAAAGAATATAAGCATAAAGAGATTTTTTACTATATTTATATATAATAAAAGCAAAATAGGATAATTATAGAGTGAGTGTGACTATAAATATATATAATTATAAAGAAATTTGACTGTGCTATTTTTGTTATAATTATTAGTTTTATTTAATTATCTATAAATATTTGTAAATAATATTTTATTAAGCTAATATTTAATAAAATATAAATAAATAATTATTCAATAATATTATAATATAAATTATTCAATAAAATATAAGATATTTAATAAAAATAACATGATAACTATTGCAATATGATGATAAATAAAGCATTACCTAATTGCAACTAGTTACAACTTATAAAATTTTGGAGTTGTAACATGTTGCAATAGGTAACAAATAAGTATCACATATTTGTTGCGCCATCTCTAATATTTAATATAATAAAAATTTATATTATAATAATATTAAGTTGGCTAATTTTAAAATTTATTATAAAAAGCATATTATAGTTATTACTAAAGAAAAAGAACTGAAAATTCAATTTATATTAAATATTAACAAATAAATTCAATTAGTTTAAATAATTTTATAAAAATTACTAGTTTTAAAAATAATTTTTTTCTTACAAATTACTAATTAAACTTGCTTATAATAATATTTTAATATAAATTATTTATAAATTATTAATTAAACTTATTTATAATATAGTTCAATGCAAAAAAATTATATTTTAAATAAAAATTAATAATTACTTCTAATAAAAATCATTTAGAATTTAACTAATTTTTATAAGTTTTTTACATTAAATAAAAATAATCTAAACTAATTATTTATATTATTTTTATTTAAGAATAAATAATACAATATTTTTCTTAAAAAACAAAATAAAAAATATATTTTAAGTATTATTTTTATCAATTTGTTATATTAAAACTTTAAATTATACAAGCATATTGCTATAGATTTGATAAAATATATTTTAAATTTCATAAAGATTGAATAAGTAGTTATTATAAAATTAAGTCTTAAAGTTTAACAATTAAATTATTTACTATATATGTTTAATATTAACTTTAATCAAATTTTATATAGTAAAATTTATAAGATAAAAATTCAAAAAAGTTATTACTAGTAAAAATTTTTTTTATGAAATATATATAATTAAAATATATATATTAAAATAAATTCTAATATCTAATAACTTAATTAAATGAAACAGAATTAAAATTTTATTTTAAAAAAATAATTATTTGAGATATGAATCTTTTTGCACTGAATCATAATATTTTAGGAAACTTTATTTATTATAATTAAGCAATTTGATCTTCTAGAATTAATAATTTTTAAAATTATTGGAACTAATTTAAAATTAATTAATAATTTTATTATTAATAATAACTATAAATATCAATTAACAAATAATATAAAACTTATTTGATTAAAATTAATTTAATAATAATTATATTTACCAAATGAATTTAAGTATTATATAAAGTAATCACAAGTTAACAAGACAATATAATTATATTATTAGCAAGTTGTTATTTGTTCAAAAAAACCAATAATATTAGCAAGCACTCAAATTTGTATATTTTAACAATAAACAATAACAAAAAGAATAATAATTGTTGTCAAATACAAAGTTTAAATGAAAAGAAAGAATATTATATTATTATTTTTTAAAAAAAGCAAGAGATTAAAATTAAAAGATAAAAATTACTAGTTAGCATTGTCACGTTACTATATTCAGTAACCAGAAGTTACTGGACTGGATCATATTAGACTTGAAGTCCAGTGGTCCAGTAACGCAATATTGAACTAGTGTATAATAAATTGAGATTACGCATAACTCGATCTATATCACGTGATTCGCGACAAAAATCATGTAACAGTACGCAACACACATTTACTCGAAAAACAAAATTGGGTATGACTAAGGTGATAGTGATTATAGAGAAGTTAATTGTGAGGTGCGACTGTATTTGTAATTATCTCTACAAATATACGTACGAAGTTTGATCTCGAATCATACAAGTTTTCCATAGAGAAAATTGTTTATAACAGTTTCGCGATCAGTCACTGCTAAATTGGCTTTCTGAATGATCCGTATATTTAATCAAACTATGTCAATACGAAACCTGTAACATCAATAAAAAATATCATTGAACAAGAAATGAATTTCTAAAACCTGGAGCTCCACGTTACATATCATTGTTCCATTGTTAGCAATTTTTGTCGTTTGGTATTACGAAATATATGACCACGCCACGATTGCAAAGTTATTTCAATTAGTGTAACATGGCGATAGACAAAATTACGTAGCTTGACATCACTTTAAATTTATTATAGGATGATGGAGTTTACGCATGTATATAGAAATAATGCAACTGTATTTTCATTGTTTAATACGTGTACCTTCTGATCATTCTCTTGGAATATAGAATATTAATAGCAAACATCTGACCAAGAAATTACAGAGATCCTACAATAAGGATGGGATGGATCTAACCAATAGGATTATACGGAATAATAACGATAACGATAATGTGCCATATGCAGCTTATTTGCTTCGAATGTTTAAAATTCAGTTTTCGCGATAGTTGTTCAAAAGGCTGAATGATAAATGTAATAACAGAAATAAAATTATTCATTTTTATTAGTCAAGTCCATGATTAAATCCCGTTTCTAAAAAAAAACCCCCCCAACCAACCAATCAAACTAGGATTAGACATTGCATGAGCAACAACTAATTGAAACTTTCGCTACACAATTTGTTTGTTTTACTTTCTTACCTTTCTACTATCATACGTAAACAATAATAATAATAATAAATTAAAAAATAAATAGCACGGCATTTTTCAATTTAGTAACTACACGCATAATAATAATAACAACGACAACAACAACAAGCAACTCTATCGTGAAATATATAATATATATATATATTTGATTTGATTTGAAACTTTTGATGCAAAGAAATTATACTTTACTGTTTCTTTTGATCAAGCCTGGTGGACAAGTTTTCGTACCGCCACCATCATACTCTTTTTCCTTGCCTTGTATATCTATATCAAGTAGTAGTCTACGATAGCAAGCAGTAGTTTGTTGACCGAACAAAGAGGGATCATCGACAAAAATGTCTTTTCTTAAATATTTCACGGCAAGTCTTTTTTCTTGGTTTAGTCCCTGCGATTCAATCCCTTTGAAACCGGCTTAACATGGATAATTCTTTGTATTTACTCAACGGTCGTTTTTTCTTTGTTATTATAGGATAGACCTGGTAAACCACCAAGTAATGAGCCTTTGAACAACTCTGAAAAATATTTCGGATTAGAAAATGTAAGCCAAAATAATTTTTCGCATCACCTCAACAATAAGAACTCCTTGAGTAGTGTAGGAAAATAACACAGCTAGACTATCGCTATAATTGTTTATCTTTGACTCTTGTTTGAAACACCATCGGATTTTGTATGAGAAGCTCGAGTGAATTTAATTCAGTGCCTTTAGGATTAGTGTGCGGTATGGTGTGGTGGGAGAGGCGGGTGGAAAATATTCCTTGGATGAATTTCCATGTTGATTAAATAAATTCAACGATTCTAATACTTGTTTTATGATTTATTGAATTTAGTTTGGAAATACTTGGTAGGCTTTTTCTAGATTTTGGATTTGCAAAAATATTTTCGCCCGGTTTTAATTTTCACGAATTCTTGAAAAAATTCAGTTATTGTAATTCTATTCTACAAGCACTTTATTTTTGTAAGCCATTTCGAGAATGTGTTGTCAATTTTCCGGACGGACCTATGCCATTACACGTATCATCTCCACTTTCACCGACTACAAATACGCCATCGACCAATGGTATCATTTCAAAAAAAGAAAATATAAAAGGTAGAAAAAGAGGAAAAAAAGTATCCCAGAAAAAGAATCATGCACCAAAACAAGTTATTCTAATCAATTCTATAATGATGGGAAAAAAAAATAAAAAAATAAAAAATATAGCAAACGGGGAAAATTCAGCTTCCTCGTCACAGGGAATAGAGGACACGCTATTCGGAGCATTGAAAGATCTTTTCACAAAAATTAGTAGTCAAAAGAAAAAAACCGGCGTCGTGGCACCATTTCAATTCATCACAAAACTAAAAAAAGAGAATGGTAATTATTCTCTCATAATTTGATCATGTTTTATATATACAAAAAATCGGATTGTTTTAATGATCAGATTCAAATACTATTTCTATCGTACATTTCACATATTAGGGATCTTTAGTTCAACCATGCATCAGGACGCCCACGAATTTTTGAATTATTTGTTAAATTCGATTGCAGAAACCGTGTTGGCGCAGCAAAAGAAAATGGAAGAAGCGGAAAGACAGCAGGCTGAGATGAATGAAAAATCAAAATCTTCTGTTGAAGAAGGTGAATTTTTTTTTAAATTAGATTATTTGGAGATTATTTATATAATACATTTATATTTTCTTTTGTTAGCAGAAGCAAGCTCAACGGGTGGTTCTGTTCAGACGTTATCCAGCTCATCAAATTCGGCTACAACATGGGTTCATCAACTTTTTGAAGGTATCACGACCAACGAAACAAAGTGTCTCACATGTGAAACTGTAAGTTACATTTTTTACTCAACTTCTCTGTTTATATTGGTTCTTTGTCAAAAAAAAAAATTAATTCCAAATGATCTCAGGTCACGAATAAAGATGAATCTTTTCTCGATCTTTCTATTGATATCGAACAAAATTCTTCGGTTACATCATGTTTACGCCAATTTTCTGCGAGCGAAATGCTATGTCACAAAAATAAATTCTTTTGTGATGTATGTTGCGGGTTGCAAGAAGCCGAAAAACGGTAATCATGTACTTAAAAATATTATTGACAAATCCAACAAAAGCTTATACAAATACTTTTCTTCGCAGGATGAAGATCAAAAAGCTACCTAATGTGCTTGCTTTGCATTTGAAGCGTTTTAAATACCAAGAGAAACTCCAAAAATACATAAAACTTTCATACCGAGTTGTTTTCCCTACTGAACTACGACTATTTAATACTGTATGAATATTATAGATGTTTGCTTTCCTAATTGTCATATAATAATTAACATTTTTTCTTTTAGTGTGAAGATATCGAGGATCCTGATAGACTGTACGAGCTTTATGCTATTTGTGTGCATATTGGAAAGTAAGCAAAAAAAATTTCTTAATTACTTTTTTTAATTCACCCACCTTTAACTAAACGATGTATCGGATTTGCAGTGGACCTTATCACGGACATTATATCACATTAATAAAAAGTTTAGGGCAATGGTTATTATTTGATGATAATAATGTCGAGGTAACCAATAAATAATGATTCATTTTTCAATAGTTCATTTAGTTATTTTTTTATTAAATTATAATAAATTTTTTAGCCTGTCGAGGAATCCGAGATTCAAAAATATTTTGGAGATTTTCAAAGTGGTTCAGGATATGTGCTATTTTACCAGGCATGCGACCTAAATTTGAACACATTAGGGCTAACAACAAATACGGTTTGGCCTCAAAGTGTAGGTTCAAGTGGGTCATCAGCAGAGTTTGAAGTTTCATCAGAATCAAATGAAGCTCAAGCAATAATATCACCACCATCGACTACTACGGTCATAAATAGTAATATAACGGACACTGATAGTATTCATTCATCTACCACAACCATCACAACCACAATAGCAACAAATACGACGACAACGACGACGAGTAGTAATTATAGTAATGGTACCGAAGAACAATATTTGCTAGCAACGATAAAAGAAAACACCACCACCACTTTATTTCTACCTTCAGGAATATTAAGTCGTCGGAAGAAAGATCACAATACTCCGGATAAGCGTAAATCAAATGGAAATCATGAACTTTCTTCAAAGGACAATGAAACAACAACTCAGAGTGATAATAATAATCATAATTCTGAAAAGCCATCATCATCATCATCAAATGAAAGAGAGAAAGAGAGGACCACAACACTTTGGTCACGTACTAGATCTTTACGAGATAAAGGAAACAAGGACAAAGATAAAGAGAAAGATAAGGAAAAGGATAAGGATAAGGAGAAGGACAAGGACAAGGAAAAAGAGAAGGAGAAGGAGGAGAAGAAAGAAAAAGAGAAGGAAGATAATAAAGAGCACAAAAAATATTCTTCGTCACCTCTAGAATCATTTTTCGCCTTCACTGAGAATGGGTCAAGTAGTAGTAAAAAAGATAAGAAAGCAGCAGAAAAAGAAGCCAAAAAGCTTGAAAAGAAAACCAAAAATTCCGAGAAGCCAAAATTAACAATACCCATAAATGGGCTACACGAAAAAGCAGTGTCAATGTAAAGCTCATATACTTTTGATTGCTACTGCTACAATTATTACTTTCTTAGTCATAGACTGACTAAACTTATATTATCAAGCTCGGGATGCAAAAAGATTGAAATTCAATCAATCCGTCGATTAATTTAATTAGTTAATGAAATTTTCTCTCTATTATCGGCTTCCCGCATAATATTTATACATGACGGCGCTTTGGACGTTATCATTTTTATTATTATTATTTCTATTAAATCGCATTTTTCATTGTATGATATTGCTTTCCCCTATTCCTTTCGTCCACGTTTTATTACATAACACTTTTTACATTTTCTTTGTTAGGTATTGTAAAATTAGAAAGTGAGAGATGTTCGGATCAGCGTTTTTGTTTTTAGTATTTTTTCCTATTTGTCTCTTCGATCATTATTTGGCAGAAGAGAAACACTTTACTTATAAATATATTCATCATCATCATCATCACCATCATTATAATAATAATAATAATAATAATAATAATAATAATAATAATAATAATAATAATAATAATAATAATAATAGTATTAGTAATAGTAAAGATAATAGACAAAATTTTGGACTTGTTTAAGTGTGTATATATATATACATCTCTCAACCTTAATAATTTTACCACTATTAATGTTCATAAATTTCACATTCACACTCATCATCAGACTATATACATAATTATATTTTTGCTTTATTCGGGTAATCAATTATTTCAAAGGACTTTTAAAAAAGAACTCTTAAAAAGAAGTCAATTCTTTTTCTTTTGAAAAGCACAAACAATTGTTAAATTTGATATATATTTTTGTTTTCTTGTGGCAATGATATTTTATATAAATAAGTTTATATGCTTTTTGAGACTAAAAAAGCTTTTGATATTATTTTCGTTTTCAGCAATAAAATTTTAAGCTGAATAAAATAATTTATGATTTCGTTTTTCACGTTGATTTTTAAATTTAATTAAATTGTATTATATAGAAAAAATCATATCTCCTTACTCATTCATACACACCATCACAATATCTTTACCGAGTTATTATTTTTAAATGTTAATATGTATGTATATATATATATATATATATATATATATATATATATATATAATATATATTTTTATTCAATTTTTTGATATTATTATTATTCAATTTGATGTGACGGGAACTCGAACACGACTTCCTTCCCTGTAATTTTCTTGTATACTGAGCTGAAGGTGTCAAGTTTGTATTCGAGAGACGTTGAATCCTTATTATCAAGGAACCTAATAAAAGCAAAGAAATCATTCTTCAATTTTTTTCACTTTGGAAAAAAGCTAATAGGCATGAAAACAAAAAACAGCATACACTTTTAAGATTTTGGTCCCGTCAACCTTAACACGGGTTCTCTTTCCGACAATTTCGGTAGGATATACCAAATCCTCCAAAATTTTTTCGTGAACGGATGTAAGAGTGCGGGATCGTGGACGGGGTTGCTTCACGCGAGATTTACGACCGGGTTTCCGCAAGATACGGCGATGTGCGATGAACACAATGTGTCGATCTGAAAATTTTTTCTCGAGTTCACGAGTGAGTCTTTATAATTGATGAGTTAAAATAAAGAGATTAAGTATTCCATTATTACTCTTTGATATGTGAACTACATCTGCCTAGTAGAATTCACCGTCTTGTGTGTGTAAACTAAAATAAAGGAAAAAAAATATTCTACCTTTGTTGAACTTTATGAAATTGTTTGAGTAACGGAACGGGAACATAGATAGCAATAGCTTTTTTGCCACTACCAAGTTCAAACTTTTGAATTAAATCATATCGATCAATTATTCAATTAATATATCAATTCATTATCACCAACGCCTTAACAATGCAAAGAAAAAAACAAACCAACAAACCTCTTTAGCGTAACAAAATTGTAACGGTCTCAAATCTTTTTTTAGCTCGGGAACATTACTCTCCAAATCGAAAAGCGCCTGAGCAATTTGTTGTTCCGTGTCATTCATTTCTTGTGGGAACCCTTTTGGTTTTGCGATTTTGTTTATTGGGGAAGCCATATTTTTGTTGTTTGCCCTCTCTATTTTCTAGTTATGTGATTTTTGAATTTCGGAAAATTTAGAACCGAGGACGAAGAATATTCCAAAGATCAATTATATGGATTTTTATTATCCATTGAATTATCCGTCCATCCATCCGTTAAATATCTCATTTAATCATCCGTCAAGAAAGATTTATTTTACTCACTTTAATATATTTATTGATCGGTTCTTTTAAAAAAATCAAACAGACCGTTTCGAAAAAATTCAATTTTTTGTGTGAATTATGATATCACGTGTAGTTAAATTATCGTTGTCAGATTTAGAGTTTGGAACCGGATTTATTTTAATATTAAAATCCGGATTAAATCCGAATTTTAATATTAAAAATAAATCCGGTTCCAAACTCTAGTCAGATTGACTAGGTAAAAATATTCACACAGGTCCTTATCTCATTTAGGAAAATAAAATCATTATGAGCTTTATATATCTCT
Organism: Ambispora gerdemannii; assembly: GCA_910591945.1. Taxonomy (NCBI): domain Eukaryota; kingdom Fungi; phylum Glomeromycota; class Glomeromycetes; order Archaeosporales; family Ambisporaceae; genus Ambispora; species Ambispora gerdemannii. The sequence continues at coordinate 9,006 of CAJVPL010000431.1, forward strand.
TCCTCCTCCCCAATTTACATTAAACTAAGATAAATTTTTATAAATAACACCCCAGTACCAAATATTCTCACTATTCTATTATATTATACTTCAATATTAACTATTCCTCATCCCACCCAAAATACTATATCCAACTTCATTTTTGATCGCAAAGATTCCTTCTCCTGCTCAAATCGGATTACGCCAAAGCTTGAACTTCTACTTTACATACTGTACCAGACTTACAGTCAGAAACAGATCGGCGTCCATAAAGTCTTTTTATGATAGCATCTTCAAAGCCGTCTCCAGAAGGAATGGGATTTTCGCCGTCTTCAGCAACGACAATACCTGTCGTAATAATCGAAAGAAACAAAATCGCGAAGAGCAAGTAGAAAAACAGATTCTTTGTAGTCATTTCGTTTGTGCTGATTTTGTGTGTTACTTTTATGTGCGTTATCGTTATGCAACAAAAAATAATCATTAGCGTTAGGTGATTTCATAGATCATTACTATCGTTATCAGCCAATTGCGCCACTCTATTATACATATACTGTTTGCTGCGCCTGAGGACGAAATCTAGTTATTACTATTAGCATTAGACTAAGTTTATGTCGTGACTCGTTTCAGTTGAATTTGTTTGGTAAAAATGGAAAGGTTAGAATATTTCAAAGAATTGATTTAATAAGCACATTATTTGTACTTTGGTTAATGGCTTCCGTCAGATTTTCTTATTTACAAATCTCTTCGCTGAATAATGATTAACATTTGCAAGTATTGAATTTATTATGAGACACTTTATTAATGAAATAAATTTAAGAGTTACGTCACCCTGGTTTTATCAATTCGCAACCCTGTAAAATTATTTTTGAATTCATGCTAATTCAATTCATTAGAATTCGCCAAGTCATCAAAAACTACAAAAATGTTCATATTATACTATTATATATATAAAAATTGATTAATTTTTGGATTGTATATATATATATATATATGGGATGAATCAAGAATCCTTGCCCTGGCATCTCTGTATCTTCAACAACATGAGATTGATCATCATCATCACCTCCTGCCAACTTAAAATAAATAATGGGAAGATTTATCGTACTTTATAGTAGAAAAATTCAGAAAAAAAAAACAATGGTCACGAAAACTATATTAATGGTAATATTATTGGAGACTGCCACTCAACAAGAGTTCTACAGCAGCAGGAACATTTCCACCAGAAAGTAATAATGCTCTGATATTCTGTTGAGCATTCCAGAATCCCATCTCGTTCAATTGCTGAAGTTGAACCTGAAATCGTTCCTCTGGTGGTGCGGTACCACCACCACCAGCGGCTAATCCCCAAAGATCCAATAAAGGATTAGTTGAAGTTGAAGGTGGTATTGGGTTTGTTGTGCCTGCTGCCCCAGGCGCGGCAGCAGCATTTGGATTAAGTAGGCTGAGGAAAGGATTAATAGGAGCCGCGGCACCCGTTGATGATGTGGTGGTGGTCGAAAAGGTTGTTGATGTAGGTGTTGTAGTAGTAGTTCGTGTTGTATTAGTATTCGACGTGGGAGGAGTTGTCGTTGTTTCAGTAGTTTGCGTTGATGGAGTGTTGGTGGTGGTGGTGGTGGTGGGAGGTGTCATAGTAGTATTCCCAAAACCTAATCCGCCAAGATCTGAAAATCCACCAGTAAATGGACCTAAATTACCACCCATCAAAGAAGACATTGCTGCCATTTGCCTTAAAGCCTCCGGATTAGACAATAATGCTTGAAATTCAGGGTTTTGCATATATTGTCGTATTTGAGGAGCCATACTGCTCAATTGTGGACTCGCAGAAATCATACTCTCCAATAATTGTGGATCTCTTAGCATTTGACTCATCATTTGAACCATGGCTGGATTTTGAAGTATTGCATCCATCGGATTCACTCCACCTGTTCCTGCACCTAACCCAGCACTACCAAATCCTTGTCCAAGACCTCCAAATTGATTAAGGCCGAAGGCAGCAAACGGGTTACCGGGCGAAGTATTTGTTTGAGGGGTTGGTTGTGAGTTTACTGGAGGTGTTGTACGTGTTTGTTGTCCTCCTGACGACTGCGAAGAAGTACCTTTAGGAAATTAAATTTTCAAGTCAATTTAAGAGTTCATTTTTGTACTCTCAGAGTACAAAACATGTCCATTTATTGTTTAGAGAAGAAATGGATTTTAAGCCAGTATACGTTACCCCCAGGTGCAGAGCCTTTTACCATATGAACAGTTTGGCCGTCTGCAATTTTATAAGTATCCAACGTATCAGCATCTTTCAATACTTTCCCAGAATAAATCAATCGTTGCCGCTCTGCAGGAGTGTCACTTTTTGCTGCAATCGCTTGTTTAAATTCAAGCACTGTTTTAGAGGGGTCAATTGTCACCGAATACTTTGTGTCGTTGGAGCATTTTACAGTAATTGTAATTTCTAACATTTTGGCAACACACAAATTCTTGGGAAAAGATAAGTCGTCAACGTTTTGTGTAAAATTCTGTTTTATCTTGATCATTAGGGAAATGACGTTACATGTACTACGGAATAGTCTAGATCCATTTGTGCTATCATATAAAATTTACATGTACAAGAAACTAGTAATAATAATGATGATGGTGATCTCACGATATTTTAAACACTTAAATCTTGTCTGCAAGCCATGTTTTCCATTGATCAAGGGTCCATCCAGAACTCACATTATTATCCACCAGGCCATCCCAAAGCACTGTAGGAGAAACATGAATGCCTTCCTGACGACCTAACTTGATATGTATTTTCAGATCATTGGTGACCTTGTTGCCTACATTACGGGCTGTCGAAGAATCATCGGTAGAAGAAATATGCAACTGTTCGAGGAAATCGGAAGGGGAAATTCCAACTGATTCCGCGAGTTTTGCAAGCTTCTTGTTAATTTGATTGCGATTTAGTTCTTGGACTGATTCATCAAAGTAACTACGCGTTTTTTTTTCCAATAAATTTAAACGAGGATTGAAACGAGGATTGATTATGAATATTATAAAATGATCAAAAAAAAATTCTTACTCTTTTTGGGACTCGAATAACTTTGCAGAGAATTCAAAGAACTTGGTCTTGTCGATTTTCTCAACAGCCAATGCAGCCTTTTCGATTAAATTATATTCACATATGTAAGACTTAATTCATAAAAGAAAAGATATTTTAACCTATTAATGTACCTCATGAACTATGGTTGAAGAAGGATGCCAAGGTTGAACTTGTTGACGAAGGATGAATTGAACTTTGTTTGGATGTTCCGAGTCAAGGTAAGGAAAAACTTCCTAAAAATTAGTAATATCGATGAATTTAAATTGCAACATAACAGCAGTAAAGGTGTCAGTTTATTTACTTTATAGAGTCTTTGAAAAATTCTCGCCGAGAAGGGACACTAATGGTATTATTGTTTAATTAGATAAACCTTAACTTATTATGGTCTAGAACAGGATAAAGCTTAAGGCGCACCACATAGTCTAAATAGACTTCCAAGTAGTGAGCTGCCTGAATTGAGCCGTAACGATGACCTATTCAACACAAAATACCACGTGGAGTGTATTTTAATATTTATAAAATGGCTAACAAGGTTATTTTGTTTTCTTCGCTTATACGCTTAAAAACTATGCTAGCTTTGCAGCTAAAGCCACGAATGCCTTAAAAAGATAAATTCCCTGAAAGCTCTTGAATAACTCAAGTTCTCCTTACTCTTGAATGCATCAATTACTTACCAGAGTAATTGGGTGCAAGGGCCATTTTTGCATATTTCAACCATCTAAGAATTGATTGATTTTATGCTGTATGACGATTATATGATGATAAAAATTTACTTTTTCCCATTTTGGATTAGGAATGGACAATAGTAGAACTTATACTAACAACTGGCCATCACTTTTTTGGCCACCTTTTAGTCAAGGAGGATATGCTCTGGTTTTAGAATCTCCAGGTAGTTACTAAGCAAAAATATGTATTATTCCATATCTCGACTTATTTTTGCCAATATCTTTCTGTATTTCATTCGAAAATAGATGTCTGGCGTTTTACAGTTATATGGACACTTATATTCTATGCTGTGATATATGGAGCGGCAGGTTTATGGGCTTGGGCGGTATTTTACCGATCGCGGTGGTCTTTTATGTTGCCTATAATATTTGTAGCGGTTGCCTTGTTAACGGGACTCGTTGGCGGAACAATAGTTGGTAAATATAAGATATTCAAGATAGTTTGGACTACATTTGTTACAATTTGAATAACAAATCCACAATATATTATAGGTTATGCGCTTAAATTTTTTTATCAGGCCGGAGAGTTCAATATGTCAACATGGGTTCCTTTTTTGTGGGGATTAACTCAAGCGTTGGTTGCAGTGATGGGTTCTTATTCTACAGTAACAACCATTCTCTGATTGGGGATCTTTCATTGCAAAGACTATGCAAAGAGAGGAAGCTGATTCGAAGCATGAAATCAGGAGCCGAGCCAAGTGTTGATCTTGAAATAATTGCCAAGACGTATTTATTTTCAGTAGCTGGTTCGCACTCTTTTTCTATGCTATTCATTATTTCGAACTATGAGAGAGTATTGAGATTGTGCTTCAATTTATCTGCATCTTAAAAATCATGATTTATTTAATTTTCAAAATGAAGAAAATCCCTCATTGTCAGTGATTTCTTGACACCAATCTCGGGACATCCGGATATTTTTTCAGCCAGCATATAACATCTGATCACCTGAATTTTGTCAAAATAAAGATTTAATCATTTTCGAATTGTCGCGTATAATATTTGATCTGGTGACCAAACAAAAATTCGATTATTAAATTAAACTATTTTTCTAGGGTTGAAAACTTGGCAATGATGTTTATCCCCGCATGAAAAGAGGGAGAGTGAAGAGAAAGGAGTAATGAATAATGAATCGATTATTTTGAAAATAATACAAAAATGTCTGTGAAATGATCAATTTCTTTTGTGTAGCCAGATATCACATCTGATATCTTTAGACCACCAACTCTCTGCAGTCCAGGACTCAATGGGACAAATTCGAGTTGGAAATCAACAACATTATCTGGTGCCAATTCCCCCAGATTTTTAGCAGACGGACCACTTAACAATACTGATCCCATTTTATTTTTTACGGCGGTCACCACCACTTTGAGCATAGAAGTGGTGCGATTTCTGATTCGGCATCCTAATGTGAATGGTGTCTCAAGTATAATTGATGTGGGTATCGTCGTAACAGACAGTTCAATCTCTTCCAAAATGGGTGGTTTACGTGTTAATTGACTTGTTTGTAGTCTGCCTGTCTCACCTGAATTAGCTCGCCATACGATATCAAGCTTCCCTAGTGCATTAGTTGTTCTTGTGAGACGTTCTTCTATTCCGGGTTTTGGAATTAACATGTATAAATATTGTCGAATATCTTGAGGATTTAAATAATTCTCAACTCCAAATATGTTTTCAGGCTTTTTTTCTTCTTTGACACTTTCTTCCAGTGATTTCTCTGAATTTTGTGTATCCTCCTTGTCATTGATATCATCAATTTCTTTTCTGGTCGATTCAAGTTGTTTTTCTGCCACGGACATTACTTCCATCCCATTGTTATCAACTACATAATTAAGATCTTTGAATCCAAATACATCCCCCGACTCAAATTTCATTCTTTCGAGATACATTTCTCGTTCTGCCACATTTTGTACCTGCACCTCCAAAAAAACTTTCCCATCAGCCATATTGTTCACTTTTGTCTTCACTGCCAATGGATTCATCACTTGAAATCGATATACCCGTCGAATACTTCTCTTTTCCCCCTCGTTGGTTAAATACGTCACCAAACAGACGAAGGCATGAACACCCAATTCTTTTATTTCGTGCTGTATTACACATTCTGTGGACTTGTTGGGTTCGAGGGTGGGTAAAGTTTCGACCGTTGTGTCTGTGAGCGAAAATCGTTGTGTGTTGGTATGTATCTCTGCTTTTACGCTAATTTCACGTGTAGAAAATATAGAATCGTTTGATACACGTACTAAACTGCCAAAAGTTTCTCCAAGATACACATTTCCGAAAGTGTCTTTAGCACTCCCAGGCTCTGACTCTGTTGGTTCTGTGAGTATTGCTGAACCTCTATTATTATTGTTGTTGTTGTTGTTGTTGTTGTTGTTGTTAGTGTCTGCTGGGGTAAGTGAGGAATTTGGTATTCGCATAACCTTAAGTGATAAAAGGTGTGGTTCGCGTGATTGATCCATGTTTTGCGCGGAAGACAGATGTGAGGCTGAATTTTGCTTTCAACTAGCAAAAATACACTCGGAAAAATAAGCATCTCGAGAATTTCCATTGATGATCGACGAGTAAATATAATTCGCTTATTCCCTTGATATTTAATCATTCAATAACGTTAAAAGAATTCCAGATATATAATTCATTCAATAAAGAAGCAATGTCTGACGACGAAGGTGCCTCTAACAGTAAGTTTCTCTTTGCTCTTTCCTACTAAGCATATACGTCGTCTTGGTTTTCTCAAAGGTGTAGCCTCTTCTTTGTTAGATTTTTTTTTCATTTGTTTTCTCTTAATCACTAAAGGCCATTTTTCCTTTCCTTATAAAAAAAGATGAACTTCTTATAGTGGCAGCGAAACAAGACTCCGAAGATATACTGGAGGATATTTTCTCCCAACCAGAAACATATGACATAAACCATGTTGATAGTGTAGGAAATACCGCGTTGCATTACGCGTAGGCATTATTCTTTATATTAATTTTGCTTTAATTGTATAATGTACTTATCTGAAATATAAGTATAAATTAAATTCTTTTAAACATGTATTCAAGAGCTCAATTCGGTTCTTTAACTGCAGCTGAATTGCTATTAAAACAGCCAAATATCAAACTTGATATAGCGAATAAATTGGAAGGAGACACACCGTTACATAAAGCAGTTCAGTATGAAGACGCTAACGTATCGTTGGAAATTGGTATGTGTACATATCGATTTTTTTCGAAAAATGGGCAAGAATTAACGCGAGTTTTTTGTGAATGAATCGAATGAATTCATAAATAATATTGACCACATTAATTTTTTATCTCATAGTAAAATTGTTAATTGAAGCGGGAGCAGACACAACGTACGTATTTCAATTCAACTTTATACTTTGAGCGTAATTTATTCTCATAATTACTGTGCTTTTCTAACATTGATAAGGAATCTAATCAATTTTTTACCAAAGAAAACGAAATAAAAATAGACAGAAACCCGAAGATTTAGTTAAACCAGATTCTCAACAATTAAAGACTTTGTTACAAAAAGCATCGATGGCTCTTCAAGTGGTATTTGAAGAATAGTACAAATTGACATGTTTTGATTAGTTATCACTTGGGATTTTTTTGATTTAGTATCCCTTAAATTCTTTACGATTAGGACGCGAGAGATATAGCAGCTGAAGATTCAGATGACGATGGCGAATCGGCAAGTGGTTCTGATTGAATGGTATTGTGGAAAATTTATAAATGTAAGAAACATGAATTCCAAAAGCAAACAAGAAATGTTTTGGCTTTCTTTTAATTTTTATATTTTCTTTAGGTTCGGTTTACAAAATATTTAATTAAGGATATAGAATGCTGAATTTGTATAGTAATTGGTAAATTAATAAAACTATTCGTTTTTCATGCTATATTAAAAATAAGCCAAAAACAGTCCGTGTCAATAAGTCAATAATAACGATAAAAATGACTCATACTTTATTTGTTTGATAGCGATCCGATACCGCAAGTTGCATAATGTAAATCTTTCTACCTTGCCAATTTTGTCTAATTAAATGACGTCAATTTTTTGATAGCATATATTGATACGTATAAATAAATACGTAATAAAATAGTGCTTTCAGCCTTAGTGATTTTCGATTAGCCAATGAGAAGTTAAATTTAGTACCGTGTTTCCAAAAAAAAACACTGAGCATTTGCAGCCCGATACCATAAAATCAATGATGTCCAATAAAAAACAAAAATTTATTTTATATGAATTCTCAAGAAAGACTTATTCTATCCATCATATTCACGAATTAAAAGACCAAGTATCGAGTGCATACAGGTCAAGGCAGGAGTTCATTATATTAGGCCTTTATAAACAAGAATCTTTTGTATCAATTTTGCCAAGAGAAGTTTAAACACAAAATCATAGATTAGAAAAAAAATGAAGACTGAAACTATACATTATTATATTGGCAATTTTGCAATATGAACTCAAACTATATAATTCTTAATTGACAATAGCAAAATAATCTTTGGCTAGATTCTAAAAAGTTTCCATTAAAAAATCTTGCCAAGCAAAGTATCAATTGAGTTGTAATGGATCAAGTATATTTTTTTTCAACAATAATTAATGGGATCAATCTGATAGAATATTTGATAAATGGACATATTGATTCTTTTGGTTTATTAAAAGTATTGCAAAATGAAGCAATTTATTCTATGATTTTGTCAAACATCGAATTCGTTCATCTAAGGAACATTTAATTTGATATGATCCAAAGATCCAAGAAGCAATTTTCTTGGTCTAGATTTATGTATTTAATAAATTATGTGATCGGCAATTTATGGGTCCAATAGAAGCTTGACTCAATAAGAATATGAAATAAAGCTAGAATTTATGGGAAATCCTCATGGGACTACGTTTGTGATTGTTATGATGTCGCACAAACCAAATCTACCAACAGTTTCTATGTGTAACTACTACTACTGCTATAAACAACAACAAATAGAGTTTCAAACACGATTTTTCGTCCTTGGAAAAAAAGAGATTTTGTCTCTTCTTTTATTGTCATTCTCTCTTTTTCTCGCTATTATATATTGAAAAATTCTACTTTCCGATTCCTCCCACTACTTACAGTCTTTTTTCCAAAGAAATTTAATCAATTAATCGATTAATTAATTAATTAATTAGTTGATTATATAATTATATAATTATATAATTAATTATCAATTTCAAAAATTTCCAAGATACATAATTTTTTCTGCATCTTATACACACACACATATATATATACACTGATTACATTTTACTTTTGAAATTGAAATTAATAAATAATTCTATAAAAGCTTGCAAAATAGTATTTCAAAGTTCTCATTTTGTTAATAATAGGTATTATAAAAGCTGAATCTTGACGACTCTATATTTCACTATTTTTTTAAGAGTATACAAAGTAATCAAATTAAAAGTTTAAAATTAAAAGAGATAAATCACCAAAATGTCACCAGCACCATCAGTCCTTGTTATCGGCGGAGTTGGCTTTATCGGTCGTCATGTGGTAACTTATTTGGTCGAGAATAGTTTGGCGTCGGAAATAAGAGTGGTTGATAAGGTGTTGCCACATACTGCATTCTTCAACAAGCGACAGAGAGATGCTTTTGAAAAAGTAGAATACATACAGAAGAATATGGCTGATCAAGGTATATATCTTTTATATATATAACCGTATCTAATTTACGTAAGATCTCTATTAATTTGAATTGGGAATAAATCATCAAATCTACAAAATAAAGCTTCGATAGAACTCGCATACACAAGAGAGGATGGAAGTTCTTTTGATTTCGTGTTCAACGTTGCAGCCGAAACTAAATATTCCATGAACGAACGGGTATCGATGATTTTCATTCATTCGCGTCACGAAAATTCGCGTTTCGAAATCATTATAATCAAATTAACCGACAAACTCTATTTGTACATGGATTTTATTATCATGATCCATATAGTTTTACGAAGAACGTATCTTCCTTCTTTCAACCCGAAATGCAAAGGAAGCAGCGAAACGTAAGGTGAAATGCTTTGTTGAAGTTTCTACTGCGGAAATGTATCAATCGGATAAGGTGAGAATTAATTGCATGCGTGCATTTACGCTTATAATTAATTATAATATTTTTTATTTAATCGATTAGAAGCCTAGTAAGGAGGACGCAAAAATCAAGCCATGGACTACTATTGCTGCATACAAGTATCGAGCTGAAGAAGAGCTTAAAAAGATCCCTGGGTAAATAAAAAAAATTAAACATCAAGGTCGAGTAATGTTTAGTGCTAAATGATATATGTATTAATTGGTTGATTATCAATCTATAAAGTTTAAACCTTGTGATTATGAGACCTTCCATGGTTTATGGTGAGGGAGCTACAGGTGGATTAGGTAAGTTATTGTATGTTACGACATATGTCGTAACTCTCTGAGGATCATATGTCTGCACCCTTGCTTTTGACATTGAGTCAATTGATTAATTTTTCGCAATGCTCTCTCTAATAAATTATAGCATCACGTCTGGTCTGTGGTCGTATTTACAAACACCTAGACGAAGAAATGAAATGTTTGTGGTCCAAAGATTTAAAAATTAATACGGTACATGTCTTGGATGTGGCTCGTGCTATTTGGCATGTGGCCGTATGGTATCGTGATAATGATAAGACTGGAAAAGGACCTTTTGTATATAATTTATCGGATTCTGGAAGTACAGGTAAAATCCAAATTCACTAAAATAAATTAACAAAATTAAATTAATGGTTAGATTTAAAAAAAATCAGATCAAGCAAAAATAAACGCGCTCATCAGTCAAACATTCGGAATAAAAACCGGATACCACGGAAGCAGTATCGATACCCTCGCCCAAGTCAATCCTGACGGTGCTACCGACGAAGTCAACGACAAACACGTAGGCCCGTGGGCAGAACTTATCAACAAATCCGGAATAAAAGTGACACCGCTTACTCCGTACGTTGACCAAGAACTTTTGTCTAATAATGCGCTGTCGATTGATGGAACAAAGATTGTCGCGGAGACTGGGTTCACGTATCAAGTTCCTGAAGTTACCGTTGAAAAATTGCAGGAGATAATCGATGACTTCAAGTTGAATAATTTGTGGCCGAAAGATTCGATATGAGATTGTTTTTATTCATTTTTTAATTATTTTAATTATTGTTAATTGTTATTATATATATTTATTATAAAAATATATAAAATACGATAAAAATCTTTAATATCTTTAATATCTACATATAAAAAATGTGTAAAATAAATACATATATTATTAATTAATAGTGTTTGTCTATTTTAATTAGTCTTATTTATTTCAGAGTTTATTTTTTGTATTATCAATCTTGAATATTTAATCGCAAGAAATTTCAAAGGAGTCAATCGGGTCATGTTATCCGTTGATCCATACATATATATTTTGTATAAGGACTGGAGTATTTAAATCAAATTGATACAATTTCCCAACTAATTATGATCGAGCAAATTGTATCAGGTGGACAAACAGGAATCGATCGCGCAGCATTGGACATCGCAATTGAACTGAAAATTTCGCACGGTGGATGGTGTCCCAAAGGTCGAAAAGCCGAGGATGGAATTATTCCACAATGCTATCAACTACGAGAAACGGATTCTGATAATTATAGTGAACGAACAAAATTAAATGTAAAGGACTCTGATGGCACATTGATCCTTATCCCTGGCTCTACTGCCGTTATCACTGGTACTGCCTTAACTATTCAAGAAGCTCAAGCTAAGGAAAAACCATGCTTGATTGTTGACTTATCTAAAGAATTGGATGATAATCTTCTGGGTAGATGGATAAAAGAGAATAATATTAAAGTACTTAATATAGCGGGGCCGCGCGAATCTTCTAGTTCGGGTATATATCAATTAGGTTTCCAGTTTCTTAAAAATTCTCTACCCTCTCTGGTTAATTATCACTATTGTGGGGGATCATGATGAAAAACGGATTATGATGAAAATTTGCAATATCTATTATAATAAATTATAAATAACAATTATACTAATAAATTTATATAGTATTTAGCAATATAAACATTATTGCAAAATTAATTTATATATTTTATGCATATATCATTATTTTCAAAATATCACTCTTTTATTATAAGAAATTGTCGATAATTCCGGCCAAATTATCCCATGATCTGCACAATTTTGGCCAAAATTTTCACCATAATCCGTTTTTCATCATAATCTCCCACATTTTATAGTACTTTACAAATATAGTTAGCGATTAATCTATACTTTATTGGCATTATGTCTATTAACATTTGCACAATTAAATAAACAATTCATGAATGTAAATTCATATATTATCTCATTGTTTAGGATTAAACATTATCGCTGTTATAATTATTGAAACGGTATCATGACTAATTTATAGTCACTTAATTGATTATTCACCAAGTCGCATAGTCACATTTAAATTTAGATGGTGTTGTATTAAGGAGTTCTTAATATTTTTGATAGTAACAAAGGCGGCTGCTGCTGCTGCTGCCTTTTGTTGATGTTTCGGGAATTCGTTGATCTGTGGAAAAGGAAATGTTGTGTTCATTGTCATCAAATGGATCATTACTATTAAAAGAATAACTTGTCAATCCATATTCGTAGTCTGGTTCTTTCTTATTGTTAACTGAGTTGTTTGTCAATCCATATACGTAGTCTTGTTCTTGCTTGACGAAGATCCTTTCGGGGGAATCGACAGGATCATCGGTGATAATCAAGGAATTCAAATCTTCTTGGTATTCCTCAGCAATTGGACTTGGTATAGGACTGAACGCACCACGATTTCCAATATTGCAACATGATGATGACGAAGATTCCATAACTCGTTGGCTACAAGGATTATCAAATGTATTATTATTGGTTGTAATGGTTGTCATAGAATACTGGATGGTCCTGATGTAGTTTAGGTAACTTTCAATTTCTTTGTCGTAATTTTTTCTATCTAAGTCAGCCATTTGTAAAAATGGTGCACGTTCTTCCGCGGTCATCTGTTTCCATTCACACAAGAATTCCGGTATAACTTCGTCTTTATCTATGCTCAAAGGAGTTGTTTGTAAACGAATGTCACTCACTATCCGATTGGACACGAATAACACGAATGGATCAAGCGGCAAACGTGGTGGCAAGATGAGTTCATTCTCTGTCTCGAAAGTAGCAGTAAATGATGATGATGATGATAACGGTGGTGATGATAACGGTGATGATAATGATGACATATATAGTAATTTATCGTCTTCATTGCTTTCCCAGAGTCTTGCTTTTTTGTTTGGATATATAGAATGTTTAGACTCGTATAATTCATTTTTTACTGCTTTGGCACGGAGAATAAATGCATTTTGTTGTTCCTAATAGTGAATGATTTTTTTAGTACGCGTTTTCTTAACAATAAAACGCGTCAAATTATACACCATTTTATTTCGGGGTGAAATAAAGAAAAGCAATAAGTAAACAAACCTTTGACAGTCCTGTCCAACTATCGTCAATTTTTCGTGACAAATCCTTAGTTGTCATTAATGGTGTTGAATTCAAAATATTCAAACGTATCAGTTCGTTATGATACCAATATCCTTCCATTATTTCGTCCAAACGTTTTTCATCCATTATAATATTCTCGAACGTGTTATTTCGTAATGAAGAGATAATGATAACTTGTTCAATTTTCAGTTAATAACGATAAAAATTGGTAGAAAATTTAAGACGTGACACTAACAGCAAAGCAACCGATTCTCATGTGATCATGCTCTTTAATCTTAAATATAGAAATGGAATTTTAAATTATGAAAATCGATAATTTCTGTGAATTCTTTGTCATCAACTTTTAGATTCAATCACATTAACCTTAATCGAAACATATCCACATTAAATAATAATAATATAATACATATTTATATCAATCTATAATTAAAAATAAACCCATTCAATAAATTAATAAATAAAGACTTAATCAGTAGTATCTTTCAAAATATCGGTCGCTTGTCTGAGTTCTTCTGTTTCAGCCCATGATGAACCCTGATTATCCTATAATGATAATGATAATTATTTAATTATTCAATTTTTACTGCAAACTTCAACATAATAAAACGTAAAAGATCGAATTAGTTACAATCAATCCTTGTAATTTTCGTCTGGCTGCCTCGAGGCGTGTTTGCGTATCAGGGATCATTTGCAACGTCTCTTCCAAGACCTCGTTCTATTAATATCATTAAAGCTTAATCGTTAAATGCGAAACCTTTATCATATCCAACTGAAAAATCAAAAATACCTGTTTGGCAATATCATAAGAGTCAGCACCTTCCGCTGTTATTCTTTCAATTCTTTGTATTTGTTGTTCACGCTCTTTAATATAAGACTGTTTTTCTTTATAAAGTCTTTTTATGAATTGAATTTTGATATGATATGGTATATTTTAATATGGCTTATTTCGACATAAAGTATTTCGCAGCTTGACTTTTTTAAAAGTTAAATTTGCTCTTTTCGCTACAAACCTTTTAACAACACCGGTTTGTATTTTAAGTTCTCTTAATGACATTTTATCGTTGTGTTTCCTTTTGAACAAGATATATCAATATCGATATTAATGCGGAGTATTATAACGCGAAATATTTGTGGCGTAGGTTCATGAGCTTCGTGAGTCACAGTGAAGTGGCTTGAAGTTATTAATATTATTTTGCGTTTTGCGTGTGTGCGTTGTTATTTCGTTCATCAATATGACTGGTCCTCGTGATTTAAACATTCAAATTGAGAGTTTAGTAACTAGGCTTCGAAGAAGGTATTCTATAGTATAGTAGTAACCATTGGATAAGAGTTTAAAGGTCATTTATATAATGAGACATTAACTCGTTTCTTGCTTTTTCAGACAGGTGGTTGGATCTTTTTCCGTGTCTCTAGAAACGGCCTTGCTTCTGAGACAAGTGGTATCGAATACTAGGTGGAGGGAAGTCGAATACTTGATAAAACTGGTCAAAGATGTTGGCAATAAACTTGTTCTAGCTCAACCGCGCGGTAACTCGTTTTTCATCATATAACTAAATACCTGATTTACCTAAGTTTCACTTCGTATTAACGCGAATATAATGCTTCATTTATTATCATTATTAGAACTTGCTGTTGGAAATATAGTTCGTCGTGTTTTAAGATTAATTCGAGATTGTTGCAATTCCGATGGGGATGACAATTTTAGTATCAGCGATAGTCCCGTTTCTGGCATTGAGAATGACGAATTAAATGACGAAGACGATGAATTTGAGGAGGAAGAAAGGCCTAAACGGTCGTACGCCCAACGTCAATTAAGTTTCTATGATGGTGGATCAGGATCGAGATTTTTTGGATCGAGTTCTTCAATGATCAATTTATTGGGTGATAATACAATTCCTGGAAAGAAAAATTCATTGGATTATGAGAAGGGTTCCAATATCCTTTTTATTTTTTTTTTTATGTTTGATTTGTTGTTATTGACGAAAAAAAAGACTTGACTCTTGAATTTATCGTTGTTTCTTATCTTACATCTGAAGTCAAGCATTATTTCTGAATTAAACGAGATGATTAATGAATTGGAAAATATGTATGCCAATATATCTGATCAAGCCATGGAACATATACACTCAAAGTAAGAAAATATGAATTTGTCGACCATTTAAACAAAAATCTCTGATGCTAATGTATTTATTATTCAATCACCAGTGAAATAATAATGACGATTGGAAAGTCTAAAACAGTTGAAACATTCTTGAAAACTGCGGCTAAAAAATTAAAATTTCAAGTAGTGGTCGCTGAAACTTCACCAACGTAAAGTCTCAAATGTTGTAATGTATCGACATTTTCTTATCATTATTTTGATCCCCTTTTTCTTTCTTACTTCTATATGCTTGTTGTGTGAAATTCATCATGTGACTTGTTCAAACGCAAAACACCAATAGCTATAGTGGTCATGAAATGGCTTTGTCGCTTTCTCAAGCTGGTATCGATACAACAGTGATTACGGATTCAGCTATATTTGCTGTCATGTCAAGAGTAAATAAAGTTATATTAGGAATTCATGCCGGTAAGTCATTTAGCTTTTATAAACTGTGAGTTATTGTGGTAGGAGAACCAGGTGAAGTATATGTAGAAATTACGATCAAGCCGAAGATTCTCGTATGAAATAATTTGTTAGTAAATTCGATACACGATTTTTAATTATTGACTTGTTCCTTTTCTTCTCGTTTATAATCACAAAGTCCTGGCAAATGGCGGGCTTATAGCCGTAAGTGGCACACAAATGGTCGCAGCCGCCGCAAAATATCATTCAACCCCTGTAGTTGTTTGTACTGGACTGTACAAATTATCCCCTTTATATCCATACGACGAAGACTCGTTTAACGATTTAGCAGCACCAGACTCGGTATTGAATTTTGATCAAGGTAAAAAACATAATAGAATAAATTATTTCGATTTCTCAAAGTAAATACTTTTTCTAAGCAATAATATTCATAACACAGGTGAGTTGGTAGATAATGTCACCCTATTGAATCCCTATTATGATTATGTTAAGCCAGAACACGTCAATTTATTTATTACAAATACGTGAGTCATTATATATTTTACTCAATTTCGTGAATTATCTTTACTTGATTTGTAATTAAAATTGAATTCTCTTCTTACATATAGTGGAGGTCATCCTCCTTCCTATTTATATCGTCTAATCAACGAAAATTACGATCCCGAGGATACTGTGATATAAGTTGATGATTAAGGAAATCCATATTTAGACTGCTTATAATTTATTAGGTTATAAAGAAGCTAATCTTTTAGACCTATCGTCAAATTTCTAATATACATATATGTACATGATAAAATTGTGGGTGTCTTTATATTTAAAAATTTATCTGCATTATCGATCATAGTGGTATATAACGAACGAACGAAACAGTATAGTTTTATACTATAACTCGCTTAAGTTCAAATGTCAACATTAAATGAGAGTACTGTAAACCATACTATCAAAATTACGAGTTCGAGTCCTATATATTTAACGAAAATAATCCTAGAAATGATATTAGTGTTAGTGAAAGTGAAAGCGAGTCTGATTCGTGCGATTCTGACGATTTGAAAAACACGCTTGATATTTCATTTGATGAATTTATCCAAGCTGAAAGTATTCAAAATGATTATAGAAATATGGTGCGAGCAGTCTAAAGACATCAAATACTTTGAACTGCAAAGGAATTTATTTTAAATATATAATCATTAAAATAAATACATTATTTAATAGCCTTTAATATAATCTATAATATTATGTATTTTTTTTATTTATTTTTATTGTAGAAATTATTTGTATAGTGAAACCTCTCTAAGTGCACCCCCTCGGGATCATAGTAAAAAACAGGTAGTGAAGGATGTGTATTTACAGAAAGTAAAATATATTTTATAAGTTGGAACCAAGCCATATCATGTATTTAGAGAGAATTTATATAGTGCATGCATTTATAAAGGAGAGGTTTCAACATTAATTTTAATAATAATAATAAGCTTTTCAGCATCTAAAATATCATGTGTATTATTTTTGATTGGCTGAATTTCATCATGCAAAATTACATGATAATTTTTTATGCAAAATTTTAATCAGCATTGCATATAATAACTTATTTGAAAATGATAATTTTTCAAAAAATTCAATAATGATACAATATTTGATATCTTTAAGCTATTTATATTATACAAAATAATAAATTAATCTAATCTTTATATATAAGAATATTTAAAAATAACTAATAGCAATTATATTGTTGTGATATGAATTTTAACATATCACATAACTTTTTATAGTTAATTTTCATTTGATAATTGATTTATAAATCATATCCATATTTATTTTATATTATCTATATTTATTTCATACTATTTTTATAACATTTCATTCTATTTCTATTTTATTTCATACTATTATCATTTTATTTCATA
>CAJVPL010000432.1:0-26664 GCA_910591945.1 Ambispora gerdemannii
GTGACATACAAAACACGACACTAATTCGGGTATGGGATATATACCTCCCATGTGTCAAAAAATTTGGATCATGACACACATTTGGGTATGGAGTATATATCTCCCACATGTCACAAAATTTGGATCACAACATCCTGATCTGTGTTATATTTCACAATCCATGACACATACCTGAGTATATTATAGTATAATTTAAGTAGTTAGTAGTTTCCTGGAAACTACTAACTACTTGCTTGACTTTGTTAAGTAGTCTTGTTCTAAGTCAAATTGTAAAAAGATAATTTTTGTTTAGAAATATGTATTACTGACAGAACTATTTTTATTTAAAATTACTTTTTCTTATACAAAGTTACATTAGTTATCAAGTAGATTAGTAATACAAAAAATGTGATTTATTCTGGAATGTTTGAAATCGCTCTAACGATGCAAGTTCAGTAGTGAATTTGGCAATGTATTTGACGATCGTCAAAAACAACTTTAGCAATTTAGTCATTAATTGGTCACGTGCTTTGACCTGAATCATGGCTTAATTTCTTAATGCTGGCCAAAATCTAAATTTATACAAATTTTCGATGTAAAAACAAACCAGATACCAAACAATTGTAATTCGACTAAATTCATCCAAATCCTGAATTATATAGTTGCCAATTACAGTAAATAGCCCTTTCATCAATTTAACGGAAGGAGGTGCCATTTCGGGAATAATAAGAAAGTAAATCTCGGTTAGCAGTAGTTATTTTAACCTGAATATTTATTTTTAGCGATTACATTTGATTATTATCTTGAATGATTTTTTCTTTTAATTCATTTTAATGGGTTTTTTAACGGATTTTTTTGTTGGTTGTTGCACACCAGACAATGTGTAACTTGACGACGATACTGTATCACTTTGGTATGACGTCTTTATTTCCTATTAAAGAACATTTTTTAAGTATCAAAAAAACATGTCGACTTCCAATTTCTTATACATGTATATATATTAATAATACACCCATTTTTCCAATTATTATTCGGTATTTCTGGTCGACGAAAACCGAAATATATATAAAATCTTAGTGGAGAGAAAATGAAAAAATGCATAGACCATTGGACATCATTGGTCGGATCATTATTCTTTATCGGGATACTGTTGTTGACGGTTAATGCACGTAAGTTTTCTGGAATAATAGTAATCGTGATTTTTCGAAAAATTGAGATATTGAGGGAATGAGATAGTGAAACAGTGAGGAAGGAATAAATTTTGTGAGAAAAAATTTCAATCAAACTCGCGAATACTCTTTTAATGTGGGTAAGTGGTGTGTTGTGTGGTCGTATATATGCATTATTACATGGGATGTTGGAACGATTATACTATGTGTGAGACAGAGTTATTGTTGATTTGAACATTATTGTAATTGATCGAATATCCCCTTCAATTATAATTATTCATAGAGCAATGTTGCTATCAAGTTGTATATGACATATTACCAGGAGGACAGACACAAGTAAATGTAAGTGGTACAAGTGAAACAGCAGCAGACAGCAACTCTTATCATGCACTTGTCCAATTCCCTGCGGACTACATGATCCAAGGAGAACCAACATCACCATTCGACAAAATCACATGCACAAAACAAGGACAGAACGGATATGAATGTGATACACAAAACTATGAACGATTTTTCGCCTCATTCATTCTAACAGTCCCCGGAAATGGAGCACCCACGGCTACGGGTCAAACGCAAGTAGTTGCTCCGAAGGTCGCCTTGACATTATTCGGTCAATCCTGTCAACAACAAAATTTCTGTTCTGATCAAGTAGCCGCGTCCAAAAATCGCGATAGCATTTCGTTGGGATTCTTGGGCAGGTGGCCGAAATATGTGGTGATTATTGTTGGAGTGATTGCTGGATTGTTGTTACTTGGTGGAATTTATTATTTGTGGAAACGACATAATCCAAACAATAAGCATCATGACAAATCAGAAGTTACTGACATTATTACTCGACATCGTCATCGTGACAGTGGTGTTAGTGGTCACCATAATATCAGGGAACCAGGATCTACTTTATTGGGTCCGGTGAAAAATGGTAATAAATTCACTTTTAGTGATCGACTATTAATATCGCAAATTCCAGGAGCAGTTCCTAAATCATCCACCAATATTAATGAAAAAAATTCTCGAGGGTTATTTGACGGAACAAGACCTAAATCATACAGAGGAACAAAAGATAAAAATGACAAGAATACACATGGTGGTGGAGGCGGTGGTAACGTAGCTGTAGAGATTTATGGTGAAAAACCACGAGGAAAAGCTCTTGGATCCGGACTATCGGGAAGTCAATTACCAATGTCATCATTCGCGGTAGACATAGATGGAAGTGTGTCTGAAGTGTCTGCTGATGCAGAAAATGATTTCATGCAAAGAACTCGTGTTGCAGATATTAAAACGTTACCTGCGGCAGTCCGTGTTGCTAATAATAGTGATTTAGCTCGTATAGCTTCGGTGAAATCATATGAACAACAAAAAGATAGAGATCGAGATAGACGACGGGAAGAAAGGGATCGTGAACGGGATAGAAGAGATGAAAGGGAACGAGATAGAGAAAGACGTGATGATCGTGAGAGAGGTTACGATCCGAAGGCACTTGCGAGATCATCAACAGTAAGATCCTCAAGAGGAGATAAAGAGTATCGAGATTCACGTTCATATAAGCGATCATCTTCACAAAATCTAGATGAACTAAGAGAAGGT
Organism: Ambispora gerdemannii; assembly: GCA_910591945.1. NCBI lineage: Eukaryota > Fungi > Glomeromycota > Glomeromycetes > Archaeosporales > Ambisporaceae > Ambispora > Ambispora gerdemannii. The sequence goes on from CAJVPL010000432.1 coordinate 2,733, forward strand.
CGAAGAGAAGAGCAAAGTAAATCACGGCAAATTCGATCACCATCTACAACTCGTGATCATAACACATCAAGTCGTGATCATAAAACAGAGAAAAGACGAGGCGATGAGAAAAAATCACAAGCTGAAAAGATAATGGCCGAAGCAAATACAACATCGTTAGCAGATTTAGTTCGGTCGAAATCAGAAAAAGAAAAATTATCTTCATCGAATAATAACTATAATAATATCAATAGTAATAGTACAAGACATAATAGAAACTCAACATTATCACCATCATCAAGTAAACGGAGAAAGAAATCTAAAAAGAAAATATCAAGTGATGAAGATTCTTCAGAATCAAAATTATCGGATGCTGATAGTGATAATTCGTCTGATTTACCAATAGGTGATCGATTACCACTAGCGATGATTGGATCTCCTGTTACCTCACAAAAATCACCACCACAATCACCAATAACTCCAATCTTTGACTCAAAAAAATCCAAAAATATGACCACAAAACCATCAAAACATGGTAGTGGCAACATATCATTTAATACTAAATCTACAATTCAGCAGCCAGTTTCATCGTCATCGAAACCGAGACTCTCTTCCCAATTCTTAGTATTACAAAATGACAGTGAAGACGGAGGTAGCAGTAACAATGGTGGATACTATGAATCAATCTTAAATGATGTCTTGAATGTTGGTGATTTCACCGGTTCGGAAATTAGTAATGGAAGTGAAGAGATTCCGATTGGACGACGATTACAGGTTTTACGTGATGAGAAGAAAAGAGGTTCTGGTGGTGGTTGGGGTAAAAGTAGTGCTAGTGAAGATGATGAAGTTCCTATTGGATTACGAATGGGAATTACAAAATGATATTAAATTGTTGTTATTCTAGCTGTTATTAATAAGTAGGATTTTTATTGTTTCTATATTTCATTTTTTGGATGGTTTGTGTACAAAAGAAATTGGCGTTTGTAGGTTTTATTACAAGTTTGTAGGTTTTATTACAATTCTGTGATTAATATATATGTATATATATATATTATACAGAGTTCGAAAGACTTCATAGAACAACGAAAATAATTTGTATTTCAAACAAGTGTCAACAAAAACAATTTCAAAAAATAAATTCTTTTTTTTCAAAATGGATTTAGAATCCTTCGGGCAACATTAACCTTATCCATTACCCTTACTCTAATCAAGTATAAGAACACATGATTCGTTGAAACATCAAATGCTGCGCCACGAGGCAATAATCACGTGATAATAATCACGTGAACCAATTAAAACGCAGTATGTAGATATTTTGTTCGGCGAATATCTAATTTTTCAATTATTAATATACTCTGCTCAGTTGGCCATGACCTAACGCTAAGTCATGGTCACACATCTGGAATGTGTGCCAGGTTCGTGCCGCAGCAATAAAATTACCCAAAAGTTGATATATAGTTAGGGTTAGAGTTAGGGTGAAGATCAAGGTTATACGTAAAATTGCCTCACCGACATTTTTTTCATTTTTTTGCGTCGGATTGTTTTGCCGGCTGATCAAAATTCGCACATCCTTATTGGACCCTGGCACACATTCCAGAGTGCGTCATGATCATAAGTCATAGAAAAAGCATGGCTTTTGATTATGTCACATGATTAGATCATCAATCATGAAAAATCCAGCCAATTAGAGATATAACATGCGTTGTATCAAAAAAATCAGCAAAAAATTTTCAAAAATTCACTATATTGAGTTTTTGAAAATTTATTAGTATTATTAGAGGCAGTTTTGGATATTATCCACTATATCGTGAGTTTAATTAGTCTTCACTATAAAGGAGGCACACTATAAAGAGAGTCACTGTGTTAAAAGACATTTATAAAGGGTTTTGAAAACCAAGGGCACATCGTTGGCTACTGTACCAGGTTGCGTACTTTCTATGGGAAAGGCTGCGTGATTGTCAACGAGCGTATTATTCAGTGTTGGATATGCGGATAATTTGTGTTCTCTGTTGGAAGCTTAATATCTTCACTTCCCTGAAGTCAAGATGCATAGAGGACTATAACAAATGTCGTGATAAACATGTTTTCATTAAGCTTAGTAAGAAGTTTTTTGGCCGTACTGTATTCACATCCCTGTTTTCACAGAACGAGAAGAAATCACCTCAGATTATTAATTTCTGGTCTCTTGAGTTAGCAAATTCAAATTATGAAACCGTTATAAGTGTTGAGCAAAAAAGGTTGGAATTGCTAAAGGTAGGTAAATTTAAATTTTATTAATTTTCAAAAGTAAAAAATTTTCACTTTTTGTTTAATTTAGACACGATGATGAACCGGATATCTCAAGCCCATCACTTTTAGGCAAACGTGCGTTTGGAGATGAACCTGTCGAAATTGATGAAATAAGTGTCGATTATACCAAGCATCCATTGTTAAAAAAATATTGCACTTTACTTTCTAAATTACAGCATCATCGAATAGAAGAATCACAGCGTGCTCGTCATATTATTAATATGTTAAAATGGCATATAGTTGACCAAGAAATGTTTAATGACGTAGGTTGGACCAAAATCCCACAGCGACTCTTTGTTTCAAAACCAAGTTTTTGTTTGAGGCTCGTTTCTAACGTATTGAAACAGCACTCAAACGATCAGCTTCATCTGGCGGAACGAGCACTTCAAAAATTGGTTATGAAGAATAAATAGAATCAAGGACAGTAGTCATAGCTGGATGTCGACACCTATCACATCAATTATGCAATTTTTTTTTCAGAAATTAGATGATAAATATTTCGATATAGATGCTCTGACGGTGGTAGGCGTTGTTTCTAGCATAATTTTGTACACACCAACACCTTGCCGGGGTCTTGGGAGTCCCCCCTCTGAAAATCACATTAAGGCAGAGTTGTGGACAAAAATATTTTCACGTTCAATAGAAAGAAATTTGTTCCTGTTTGGGAACTGCACCATTTAATTTCTGGAAATGGTGGTCGAGGTTCTGCCCGATCAGATTTTGCTGCTATAGTCACAAATCACAACGATTTGCAATTTCCTTTCTTCACAATCGAGTTTGAAAGAGGAGGCTTTGAGATTCATAAAGATAACATAGTAGTTGTGTCAGAGGCAGTGTACGAACTTAATCGTATATTAGCTTTAGCGCATAATTTATCGGAAGAAGAAGTTAACAGAACTCGTATCCATATAGGTTTGGTGAATGATACTCGAATAAGTTTCAATACAATTACACCCGTCTTTAATCAAGAAGAATCAACATTTGTTTATGTTAATAATGACAAAGTACTATCATATAATTTAAAAACTGACGATATAGAGAAAAACATCGAAAATGTTTTACAACTAGTTATTTACCTGAGAGAAACCATTTGTGAAGATGGGCTGTGGATCGAAACAATATTGAACAGGGAACCAACAACATATAATTATAAATTAAAAGCATTATTACCACAACTGCCAAATGAAGCTGTAAAATCAAGAACTTACGAGACTAAATTTACGCCACCCTCAAAAAGGCAGCGATACATCTTTTCAGAATATTAGCAAGAGGAATCGTGTAGAGCAGATTTGTTAGGTAGACTTATTTATTATTATATAATAGCAATTGATACATTGCCATACATTAATACTAATTATACTCGGCGTTTATTTTTTATAGCATGAGTTTGCAGCTGGTCCTGGGTATTGCGATTTTTGCCTTCCTCGAAGCTAGCTTGGTAAATTATTTACTGCGGAGCCGCTTATTCCCAACCAACACGGCTACAACAGAGATGGCTATCTGGCTGAAATCACGAATTCCATTGATCAAGTTCAACAGCTTCTTGACCTGCTGATTCTCACTGGTCAGTTTTATTTGCCCACCATTCTTAGATTAAACGAATTCACTTTTGAAACCAGGATCTTCGATCTTTTTAAACGCTGGTCTAAACCTCTGAAAGAACAAGCATTTTCTCCAAAACTCATAAGATACTTGAGCGAAAGTTATATGCATCACCTTACGATCGTTCTTCACAATGATCTCAAGGAGACAGATTGCGACTCCTTGATAATCGTCCATTATCAATCGGGAGACTCGTCAAAATTTTCTAACTTGGAGCAATACGGCATTGTGAAGCTTGAATATAAGTCTGTTGAGCAATTTCATCACCAACAGTTGCTGAAGCAAGTGTTTCTTCAGATATTCCAATAAATCAGCTGCCACGAAAAGAGAACAGTGAAAAGTTTGAAGTTTTTGAAGAAGCCCAAGACTCGACCACAGAAATCCAAGCGTGGTTTCGCCGAATTCACGATTCTCCTCAGGCCAAAAAATCTGCCATCAAAATTCAAGTCTGCTCTCCAACGACAAGAATCGCGTCAACATAAGTCCGATCCAATTCTAGAAATGATTTTCAACAAAATGGTAGTTTTTGCAAGAATGAATTTCACTGGAAGGTTGCTGTTGCGAAGAAGGGGAAAAAAGAGTGAACAAATACCAATATTCTGTTGAGAGGTCTGATCGTTAAAAATATTGTAGAACTGACTAAGATGCAAGGAAACATAGATGCTACAAAGATTAAATTGCAAAAGGCGATCAATAATCACGATTCGGATAACCAAAAAATTGAAGAATGTTTGGAATTACTGGACGACTTAAAGTTCGTTTTCTATTTGCATATTACGTTCAGATATATCCACAATGAAAATGTTAAGATGGCGTTAGATTCACTATCAATATCAGAGAATACGACAAGAAGCAGACATCGAGTGGTTGGAAAACGAATCACAAACGACAGGTGATTTCTTGAACGAGGTTTATCATTGGATGAATCAATGTAACGATACCATGAAAAAATGAATGCCAAGTATATTTAAAGAATATTCACTACACTAACCATTTAGCATTTTAGCAAAAATTAAAATAGTAAAAGCTCATTTGGCACTACATCCATTTTATTTAGCGATATAAAAATTTGATTAATATACGGATCCGTTGCATTTTGTGATTTTCGGAATAGCTACTTGTAAAGTCCTCACTATATTCTAATAAAGATGATCGCAAGTAGCTTCAAGTAAAAGTTGTGATTCAATAGTCAAGTTTAAAAAATTTATCCATTCATCCTTTGCATCGAAGCATCTTTTATCATAAAAAAATCTGACGAATTACTTTTAAAATCCCTCTATTCTTGAATAACAGCATAAAGCAATTCATTCTGATTCCGATTTAGAGTTAATATGTAAAATTTCTTAATAAATTATTTCACGTGACTCAAAATCGAATTAAACCTCTGTAAGAAGTTCCAACGAAACTTATCGTATTATAAAATGTCTTCCAAAGGAATTGAATTTTTACTTCGAAAACCTGACGAAATAGTGACTGAGAATCATGTAGTAGACTTCTTAAACACCCATTTTAAAGAGTTGGAAGACCTAGAGCAATTAGATTCTACATTAACACTAGTGGAAGCAAAACAGCAAAATTTAGCTCAAAAAGTGAGTGGTGCCGAAAGACAAATCCTGTTAATAAAGATATTGGTGTATACTTTTTTTGACATTGATTTACTTTTCTAAAGTTATCCACGATGAAAGCTGAAACTTCCAAAACGTTAAATAGTTCACTTGGACACTTGAAAGTTACCGAGGCGCAACTCGAAAATCTTCAAGCAACGCGTCTAGAGTTGGAGGATGCTCTAACGGAACATCAAATTTCCATCGGATCAAAAAAGAACGAGAATGCCTCGATCGAATCAGCAGTAGTCAGCAAGGAATTGGTTGACGACTTGATAATCTTGCAAAAAAATGTGGAAAACCTGTTACGAGCCAAGCAGTACTTGAATGTTCTTGTTATTGCGGATGAATTGAGGTGAACAGACATGCAAAAATTAGGTTTGATTATATGACGAATTTTAAAATTATATTTAAGATTATATAATTTATTTATATATTAATTTCGCTTCTTATTTAGTACTGAGGCAAAGCAATTAGTAGAGAAATCATCTCAGAAGGCGCTAGTTCCATACACACAACTTGCTCATATTGCGCGTAAAATTCGATCCAATAGTAATGATCAAATTTTGAAAAATCTTGATGGATTTATACGAAAAAATTTGGATGCACTTTGGGAGGATATGAAAAGTAGACTTTCAAAGTGAATAACAATTTCAAATAATTCTAGTTTACTCGTTATTAATCATCGTATTTCATTTGTAAATGATACATATAATATTTTCTATTTTTAGGAAATTTCAGCAAACATTAGATTCATTGGGATGGCCAACACCGTTAAAGATTCCATTACCAAATGAAATGCAGGAAAAGAAGTTGGCATTTACAAAAGCTTTTTGCGAATTATTGTTGCTACAGAATCCGACGGGGGTAGAAGATCGACTGGTAGAAGACACCGAAAAAATCATTACTAAAGAACATAATGAAGAGCTTGTTCCGTTATTCCCAATACAATTGATGGCTGAACCTTTAATAACAAGATTCAGGTATCATTTTGATACTAAAAGACCGACTAATCGAATTGATAAGGTTTAAATCCATGATAATTTAAATTGTTTAGTTCTTACAGAATCAGATTCTCATTATTTTATTTCATTCAATTTTAGCCGGAATGGTATTTTACACATCTCCTCACAGCTTTACACGAACATTCTCCATTCCTAACAGAAGAAATTCAAGTTATCATTGACGAAGCTGGGTTTGAGAAATATAATGCAAAAGTAACTTTTTATTTATTCAACAATTATTTTCGTTCTATAACAGATAAAAACTAGATTTTTTTTGTAATTACAAAAAACAGGATGACTTTATACGTTGTTTACTTACCGCAGTAACTCGAAAACTGAATCAAAGTGTAAATGCTTTGGTCAATTCTCCACAAAATTTTTCACATACGGTATTTGAAACTCTACAATTTGATCAAGTGATTAGAACCGTGCATCTATATCTACCCCCAGGAAAAAAGCAATGGAATGGATGTGTAGAGGTGTTCACTGGACGAAAAGAAATATTTAAGGCTTGGCTTAAAATTGAAAAAGAATGTAAGAATAAACAGTTCCTCCGATAAAACTATATATCTTTATTTAGCATCTATATTCTATGTTTAATAGTTGCCGAGGTCCGATATAATGAAATAATGCATTCAGAAGATGCATGGGAGATAGAGAGTGAAGACATTGTAGATGACGATCTTCAACCGACTAAATCTGCATCGAAAATTATGGACCTATTGGAACTTGTCACAAGCATGTTTTTATATATCAAATATGAACGTTTTAAATACTCTAAACATTTCAATTAATGACGTGTCTTTCGATGCAAAATAGGCCGATATAAACTATTACCAATGTTCCACAATCGTATAAGATTTATGGTTGATATTCAAGCTGAAATTTTGGATGCTTATGAGAAAAGAATCGAATCTGCCGTTAAAGCCTTCGAGAATCTCAGTTATACGATTGTCAGAGCAGTGCCAAATGCTGCAACTGCTGATGGAAAATCTGTGACCGGAATAGATGGATTAAAAAGGTTGTGCCGTTGGTTGAGTAGCGCTGGTTATGTTAGTCGTACAATTCGAGAATGGGGAGAAGATCCGGTATATTGTTTTATATATATATATTTTTTTTTGTATGTTATTTTCTATTATACATGGCTAATATCAGTTTGAATTAGTTTTTCCTTGAATTATGGCATGATGTAAATGTACGTGCTGCCATGAACACAAGTTCTACTCCTTTACCTTCACCGACAAATTCTGAAAAGTCTGTTTCTGAGGAATCTAGCGGAACAGGATTGCTTAAAAATGATCAACAAGAATTAGTTGATGATGGAACTATTTTTGATGATGCCGCGGATACATATGATGATTTATGTGATCGAATACAAATTCTTATGGTGAAAATTGTTTCCAAAGAATTCATTAATGGTCTAAAAGCTTATAGTAAAAAGTAAAATTTTAATTGTGATTATATTTATTATTATTATTATTTAGCAAAAACGCATGAAACTAAATTAAACGATTTTTTCTAGAAATAATTGGTCTAGGGCTGAAGTTAATAATTACGAGTCCAGTGAAACGCCTTTAAATCGTCAATCACACCTTCGAGCGGAGATTTCGCTTGAATCCTCGGCATCAAAAAACATATCCACTAACAACACGACCAATTCGGCAGCTTCAACCTCTGACGAAACACCCGCAAACACGACTATCATTGAAATCTCTTCGGAACTCTATACACCACTCTCACAGCTGACACATGTGCTCACTTTTTTATCTAATAGTCTACCGTCGAGAATTTTTAATCATGTTTACAAAGAAATATCAAAGGACATAGAAGATTACTTATGGGAGCGTGTTTTAATGAAAAGTCAATTTTCGGAGATGGGAGGTTGGCAATTTGAAGTTGATATGGAGAAAGGATTATTCATGGTTGGCAAACGGTGGATCAAGAAACCGGAAAATTATTTTAGAAAGTAGTTATCTAATCGCATGTCTTTGATGATCGTGAAATTCATGTTTATGATTAATGAAATTTTTGACTTTTATAGGATAAGAGATGCGTGCATATTGCTTACTCTTTCCTCATCATCATCAGATGCCCTTGTAGATCCAGATAAATCGAAAAAGCCTAAAACGATCTCTCAAGTGATTTCATTTCTATCGGACACTGAATTAAAATCCAACACGGGAGTCAGAATTCTCGAACAGCTGGGTGTTTTCCATTTGAACGTGAAAGAAGCAAAAGAAGTAATCGGGAGACGGATAGATTGTTGGAATTAGAAAGCTTGATAGTAATGTGATTTATGGTTTTTTTTTGGGTAACTAATTTTTCGAACGGAATAATCTAATTATCAAGATAGCCTCTTCAATAATAAATGTACTTTAATGATATGCAAGTGAATAAACAGAGGAGCACCTTGCTCAAATATTACCATAGTAAGTAAATGTTATACGAGAAATTAAGTCCAAAAAGAATTTATTATTTTTACAAACGTGAGTTACAATTACAAAGAAAATCCCAAACTTGATGTGTGTAAAATTTACTCTTCTTAAAGACGCGTGCATTATGGATCAAAAAGAGTTTTATCATTACTAAAGTCTATAGTTTGATGATGTTGCTGCTGCGGCTGCAGTTGTTGTTTATTAATTTCTTTTTCCGAGGGATCTGAGGGATCTGCGGGTGTTTCAACTATCAACGGAGCAACGGTGGTCGTGATAGTAGCAACATCACTATTGTTAAGTGATGGATGAGATTTCTCGACTTTTGATTGAAAATTATTATTAAAAAAGTAATATTTCAGTATTTTCAAAGATTAATTAGACTAATGAAATATCAATAATAACCTGGTAATAATGATTGATCATTTAATTGTTGTGGTTGTTGCTTTAAATCCCCTTGATATGGATATGTAAGTTGACTATTGCGATATTTGTTGGTTTTTGGTATTCTATGCAAATACCTTTTGATATATAATAAAAATGATTATTATTATTCAAATGAATTATAATTTAAATCAATTTTAATTACTATAAAAAATATGATTTACCCATAGCCAACGCCACAACCCAATACACCCTCTCCTCCCCATGCATTATTTGGTGTTATTATGACCTTTAAATTAATTGATAATAAGTTAGCTCGAGAAAAATAACATGCAATGATGAAAGGATATTACCTCTCGACAGGCATCAAAGTCCGAATTATATACATAAAGACGTATAGGATGCCCTATGTAGGATTCAACAATCTCATAAAAATCATCTTCGCTATGTAATGTTGCATGCGGCGTACCAATGATATAATCAGTAAAAGACATCTGTGAACATTATTTCATGGAGTGAAAAAAGAATTAGTCTGTGCTTTTTGTCTCCTACCTAACCCACAATTAAGAAGTTTATATACAAACCAAACCCGCCAGTTCTGCTGGACTTTTAGGTGCTACTTGTAATATATGCCATACGTGTTCATTGGTAGCCTACATATTATATCCGAAATAATAACATGAGTAATCGTTAACTCGCACTCGAAAACAAGAAACAGCTCGTAAATTGAATTAAACCTCATATGTACAAAACCGGATACTGAGACCTAATTAATTATTAATTAAATTATTTATTCATTCGTAATAATAAATTATATTTAAATATACCGATTAAACCATCTCCAGGATTCGATGTCCAATTTCGATTCGGTGACATTGAAACTTCTATTTTAATGTATAATATTATAATAATTTAGAATTTAAAATTAAATAGAATGTAATCATATATATAATAAATAATAACCGCGTAATTCTTGTTCTTTAGTCGAATAAATTGCAAGAACGGCTTCTTTATCCACATTTGCTAGTAATTGATCTTGTAGTACTCGACTTTCGGGTGTATCCTTTCCGAATTCAAATAAAATTAATTTATATACTGAACAAAAAAATATAAAAACGAGCATAGATATATTGAATACCAAGGGTATTCCATTTATTCCAACAATATAATCAAAAAAAGGCTCTATGCCTGCCAAATGCGCCGGTGAGTTCTCTTGAACCTGTAAGTGAAATGAGTAAGGTGAGTCACCAGTATAAAGGTGTGTTCAGTTTCGGATAAGCTTACTCTTAATACGTGATAACCATGTCCTTTATCTGCACTTTGTGCTCCTCCCATGTTGACTTCGGTATGTTTAGCAAACTTCCAAATATCCTATATAAAGAAATTCTTTATTTTAGAGATTTGTTGTCAAAAAAACACCGCCAAATTCCATTATTCAAAAAATCACTTTTGAGGTCCAATAGGAATCACGAATTTCGACACACGTGAAATCAGTTTCGCGCGTTTTATGATCGTCCAAAGTTACGCGTATTTATGACCGTGTATTCAATGCTCACATTGCTCTGCGATGAAAATGTCATGTGTGCATCTCCTATCATATCATTTGAACCAAAGAACTTGTTATTGACACGAGAGCAGTGGATAATATTATAAAAAACTGTTTGTTCTCTTGAGATAAATTATATCATTCTGAGATTAGACTATTATATCCAAGGTATGGGATATCCTGTCATCGCGTAGGGTAGGGAAGAACATAGTTATTATTATTAGTTGATAACTATTATATAGAATTGATAAAATTAATAGGGAGCAAACCCTACGGTAAGTTATAGTGTCCAAGCTGAAGTAAATCATTCCCTCGAGGTTAACCGTGAAATTAGTAAATGGCGCATTGTATTTGTTAATAAACCCGATTCTACGATGGTTCGGGAATTTCGATTCCAACAATTTGAAACTGACAAAACCAAATATTCAAATACGCGTTTGCTAAGACAGACACGTACCATATAAGATAAGCGATCAATGAACAAATGACATTTCATTTTCTAGTGGAAAAACGCAACCTCGTTGGCTTGTAATGCTTGTGGTTATATCCACGTGGCTTTAATTCTGATAACGACATAAAAGTCGGGCTGTTTTAATAAGATGATCCTATTTTGGAACAATCTTTCTTTTTGGACGTGATTAAGTGAAGTGATAAGAAAATAAATACAATTCTAGAATGTTGTGGTAAACTTCCTTTGGCTTCCCATATCTCAGTTTGAATATTACATGACTATTAATATACAATGAAAGATAATGTAAAGGACGTTGAATTATACACGTATATAAGTAAATATGTGTTAAGTCTATAAATGCGTGTATTTGTGAATGTAAATCTATATTGTAAAGATATTTTTATAAAGAAAAAGAATTTTACATGTAACATAATAAATTATTAATTAATATCAGAAAGAGAATAATTCTTAATTAACACCATCTTTGCTTGATTCTGGAATCGCTAAAAATCAGATTAGAAAAGTAGACATTGTCACGATAATTGCAATACGTAAAAGGTCACCGCTTACTTCCTAGCTCTAGTTTGTATGTTGAGAATAAGCGAGAATTTCTTGTTTCCGATATGGTATTTCTATCAACAACACCGTTTACTATTGTTAAGATTAATCATTGATAAGAAGAATATATAATGAAAATTTGAAAAATCCATGTAGATAGTTTACTTTGAGTATTGGTGTGAGTTTTAATTGGAATTCCAGACTTGACCAGGTCAACATATGCAAATGAGCAATAGTAACAGTGTTTGCATTTACAAGTCGCCTCGTAAAAGTCAAAGCAACAGAAGCAGCAGTAACGACATAGGAGACAATAGTTGAGTTTGCAGTAGTAGCAACGTCCGTAGTAACGGCAATAATTACAGTAACAACAATGTTTGCGTGATGAAGTGAAACAACATTCGCGAAGTGGTGAATCTTCAGTTTTGGTCGTCGTTGCCTTTTTCTGGCGTTGCGAATGAGGCATATTGTGTTGTTTGTAGAATGTATATAGTAATAATATAACTTGGTAAATAACACACGGGTTGAGAGATACGCAAGATTAAATGTGACGCAAACGCGACTTTTATTACTTATATTCGGATGTGGATCATATATGAACGCGTCTTATTTCTCTAATTTACGCATCACAATAATAAATTAAATATGGGTAGACCGGGTAGACCAAAAAAAATAATAATTCCCTTGAGTGGACCTGAAGAGGAAGAAGAAATGCCTTCAACACCTAAAAGTAAAAGAAAATCACCTACGAAAGCAAAAACACCCTCTCCGAAAAAGTATTTATTTTTTTCAATTGACATTGTTGGTTACCCATCATGTATAATAAAAGAATGAATATGAATCAAAATCAATTATATTAGAAGGCGAAGTCTTCCCAATACAGCACTGCCACAACGTACTCAGCAGCCAGTAGAATCTGAGACACCCTTCGAGCGTGCCAGAAAGATATTGCACGTTTCTGCCGTTCCTGAATATTTACCTTGCCGAGAAAACGAAACTTCACAGATTCTAAGCTATGTCCAAGAAGCCATTAAAGAAAAAAACGGCACATGCATTTACATCTCAGGCACCCCGGGAACTGGTAAAACTGCGTCTGTACGAGAAATCATCAGGGTTTTACAGGGGAAAGTCGACACAAAGGTAAATTACAATAGTACTATGAATCATTTATTAATTGAAGCAATTGGTTCTTTCCCTCTTTAATAATTAACATGAATATAGGATCTCAATAGGTTTAAATTTACTGAGATCAATGCGTTGAAATTATCTGATCCTCTAAAAACATATTGCGCTCTATGGGAATCATTGTCGGAAGAAAAAGTGACCGCAGACCACGCCAATTCGTTGCTAGAAGAATATTTTAAAAGCTCTGCTTCGAAAAATGAACCATGGTAAAATAATCATGAAAACTGTTCCTTATATAAGCTTCATTATTGAGATAACTTGTTTACTTCTATTGTCATTCAGGGTAGTGTTTATAGATGAACTTGATATGCTCGTGGCTAATCAGTCATTAATGTATAATTTGTTCAATTGGCCAAATGTTCCAAATTCTCGGTTAATTCTAATAGCTGTGGCAAATACCATGGATTTGCCAGAAAGAATGACACATAAAAAGATTTCTAGTCGAATCGGTAATATTTACTTTTTAACATGCATGAATATATACATACATATGTTAATTATTTTATTTTATTAGGTCTTACGCGAATTAATTTTACCACATATAATCATCAACAACTAATAAAGATTTTAGAGTCGAGACTTGAAGGTATCGAAACATTCGAAAAAGATGCGATCGAATTTGCCGCTAGAAAAGTGAGCGCCTTCTCTGGAGATGCGAGGCGAGCTTTAGATATATGCCGGTAATCCTTGGTTGAGATTCAAACACATATTTAAAATGGTAATTTCAATAATAATATTAATAATTCTTAGACGCGCTGTCGAAATTTTAGAATCAAATCTCTGTAAAACGAGTGATAGCGGCGTCTCAACCTCAACAACCCCTAAAAAACAAGTAACGATTGCTATTGTTGATAAGGCGATCAAAGAAATGCTAAATTCGCCAAGTGTCACTTTTGTTCGACGTGCATCGTTGCATCAAAAACTATTTCTTTGGTCAATAATAGAAACCCAACGGCAGAAAGGTGCAGATGAAACAGAATTTCGAGAGGTAAATTACTTTTTGAGTGTTTTAATTCCCGATTATTAAAAAATAATTGTTTAATAATTTGGATTTACAGGTTGTTCTACACCATGAAACCTTATGTATGATTCATGACATTGAAAAGCCCCCTTATTCTGATCTCTTCGCTATTTGTTCTTTTCTTTGTAACTGTGCTGCTATCTTTGCACAAGATGGACGGCGTGATATATATCGTCGTATACGTTTGAACTGTGTCTCTGAAGATGATATTATCTTGGCGTTGAAACAAGATAGCATTTTTAAAAATATAGTTAAATGACATTTCCATCCATCAATTAATTACTAAAAATATGTACATACATTAACAAATCTATCTAAAGTGCGTGCGTTTAACGAAATAAGTTTCAATGTTATTCACACTTAATCACGCATGTAAAGTAGTTATTGAAAATTAAATTAATCAAGGATTACTTGTGAGTGATGTGAAAAAACTTGTCTCGAGTCCGGTCACTATATCTTTCATTTTCCCCAATGTTTGTTTTTCTTCAGGGCCCCAACCAGATTCCATGTTTTTTGAAACCGTGTTTAATAAATTCCGGGTATCTTCGTCGAATTGAACACCATTAAGTCTCATCTCGTTGATTAATTTTTCCATCCCGTAAATATCCCTCCAAAAGTCCCACCTTGTGCGTAAAACTTCATTGTACACTTTTGTCGAGACTCCTTTTATATATGATTCGACACCTTGGCGTTTGGCTTGTTCGAATATTGATAATACCATATATGGGTCATAAAATACCGTTCTACTTAGTGCAATTGTCTCTTCCAGTAGAATTGAGTAATGAGGATCGAACTTAGATTTGCCTAATAATGATAAAATATTATTGTCATTATTATTACTACTATCATCATTTTTACTTTTATTATTATTGTCAATGGATTCTATCATGTTGCTTGATTGCTCAGTACTTGTATCTTTAAAAATACGATCCAAGATGAATTGGCGTAATCGCTGATTATTAGTACATTGTGAGGTAATTTCATCTCTAATGTCAGTAATAGCAACTTGCTCTTCCGGTGATGTTTCATGTTTCTTAATTCCCAATGAAGGAGAACTTAGACTAGACATTGAAGGTACTGATTCAAAGTGATCACTTAGCCATCCCGAGTCTTTTCTTTCACTCTTGAACGAATTGAACGAAATTTCTTCGTTTTTATCATCCCATTTATCAACATCCCATTTAGTTTGCCTCACATCATTATCATTATTATAACTATTAATATTGTAATTATTACTGCTGCTGCCGTATTTAGGATTGGATCTTCTTTCTGCAGTTCCTTGTTCTTTTCGTTTTATCAAGTCAATTAAATGACGTTCTATAGTCGACATTCCATCATCCGGCTTTGTTGGAGCCATATCTTTTTTGGGCTCGTCAAATTCGATATCGGGTTTTACAACATTTTTTGATGGTTCCGTCGGAGCTTTTGGCTTTTCGAATAATGTCGCAAAAATTTTCCTGAAAGTTTCTTTTTCTTCTGGAGAAAGTTGACGTTTGGCAGGTTTGCTGCTTGCCGGAGGAGCAGCTTGCGGCGTGGTACGTTGTATCCGATGCGGTTCTTCTTCTATATCTTTTTTGGTAAGTACGTCTTCGAAAAGAAAACGCCAGCTGTCCGAACTCGAAGCTGTCTTAGTATTTGTGTCTTGTTCCAAGGAATTATTATTACTGTAATTCCTAAATTGTAGATGTTTTTTGGGGCATAAAACATATGCTAGAGAACGAAGATTTCGGAATTAAATATCACCGAATAAAATGCATTTGAAACTAAATAAAAAAAAAATTACTTTTTAATTGATGACTTGGCAGCGATAGTTGACGAACTCCACGTAAAAAAGTCATTGTCGTGACAAGTTTTTTCTCGAAAAAATCGAGTCATAATTAAAAGTTCAGTCGACCAATCATCACTGATTATGTAATTATTCAAGCGCGTGCGAATCAAACATTATTGATTCATAACTTTAAACACAACTTTGTTTTAAAAATCTGACTGGTAGCTTATCTCAAAGAACAAGATTACCAGCTTAGTTTTCTAAATTACATCTCTATAAAAGGCAGATTGTTGAGTACAGACTTCCCGCACCATACATAACATTGTTATTAAATTTTGAATCATGTTTAACACATACCCCTCACAAAATCTGGAGGACGAGGTTGCCGAAGAGAAATACTTTGAACCCGTAATAATAAATGCTGCATTGGTGCGTACGATAAGAAGTCTCATTTAGTTGATCGATCAAATAGATTTTGCTTATTAACTATCGATATATATATGTGTGTGTGTGTGTATGTATATTAATTTTTCAACAGAATAGTAAGAAAAAGTCAAAGACAGGTTTTACGCCCGATCGGTAAGTAAGTAATCGTCATGTTATTTGTTCTTTTGTTGTTATTATTACTTCTCTTATATTGTTTGGATTGAAAGATGGCGACCCAGACCTATTCGAGAAATGGATCTAACAATAATGGTACCACCTAACCAGACATTGGATGATCTCTTGGAAGAAGTAAGACGTGATGCAGCAGAGAAATCGACACCCACAGATGATGGTGCTGGTATTTCCGCTGATATGTTTTTCAGTGCTTCGGGATCTAAAGGTGCAGCAGCATCCACTTCAGCATCTGTAGACTTTCGATCACCAAGTACAAGTTTTTTTGAAGAAAGTGTAGGCAATGAAGAAGTGTGCGTATATTTATTGAATCAGATCATTTTAATTATGGTCATATTAATCTTAAAAAGAATTCAAATCAATAATAGGATAGCTGGTCCTTCTGGCACGTTTCATATTCAGGAGCAACAACCACCACCTCAAGTGCAAGTAACTGATCGGAGTTTTGGATTCAGTGGTATGACAAATAATCAAATAGTTTCAATTAAAAAGAAATCTACAACAAAGAAACCACAGCCACCTGTGGATACTAATCAAATACCCATACCCGAAGAAGAGATTGAAGATTATGGCATTGTTGGGAGATTAGGAATGTTTATTAGGCATTTGTGGGGTTGGTAATTCAGAGTACGCCAAATAACACATGGTTAATCTTGAATGACTTTTCAGATTCATTGATTCTTTAAACAAACACTAAATTATTAAAATAGAAATTAAAATTTTTGTATTTTATTCACGTAGAAATATGTATTCAACTTTAATTTCAAAGTTTTATTCGTGTCTAAACATTTACTTATTTGGTCAAGTGAAAAGAGAAAAATTGATTTCAAAGTTCAACTCGTTCTGAATATTTTTCGATATTAGAATGAATATTGTTTTCGATTGAGTCGCTATAACCAGATGCGACTCGTAAGACATCCTCCTAATAAAACGAAAAAAAAATGTTAATGTACCAGGCAGCGCAGCGATACGATATGATTTTGATTGATAGCTTACAGTAACTGCATAATTTCCTAGAATATCAACATGATCCGCTGTTTTTGAGCCACCACGTAGATCCAACGATGGAGTAGTTGAATGCACAAATTCCCGAGTAATCACTTTTATCCCAGCTGGATTGTATAACTTATTTTGCCATCCTTTGACACACATATAACCCAAAGACATAAGTGGAACTGTGCCATCGCTATACAATTAAAAATAAGATTAGATAGATCGCTAATCCCAAGTCAATATATAGCTCAAAACATACCCTTCTCCACTATGTACGCCACTTTTTAGACCTTGATCGTCGGCATTTCTCGAACTATCAATAAATACATTCCAATCCCGTTTAACCCTCTTCGAACCATGGCGATCATCCTTGTCGCATCCTTCACAATCATCATCCGTTCCCACACCATCATGTGAATAATAGTAACGACGTTCTGTATCTTTCCCTATTCCATATAAACAATATATTTTCAAATCTGGTGCATATGGAAGTTGGGATTCCAGCGGATTTGACCATTTGGTATGATCAACATTATCACGAAAATCTCCTTTATTCTCAGTAAGACCAAAACTATAATTCGTGGACAACATTCTTTTGAATAATCTGTCTGCATGTTGTTGAAGAAAAGTCACAACGGCTGTGCTGGTATGATGATGTACGAGTTGAGGGCCATCAGGTGATGATGATTTGTCAGGCGAAGATTTAGTGAGGTTTTTAATAAATCGCGGGAATGATCTAAACGTCAGCATTGGACCAAATGATTCTTTTTTATCTGGATCTCCATATTTCTTATCATCAGGAGCATGTGTAGCGTTTCCCCAAATGGCTTCGCCTCCTTTTGGAAGCATAGATGCAAGGCCTCCCCATGTTCGGAAAAGTTCGGCGCGTTCTCGTTTCGAGAAGAAACGTTCAAGAACATAAATTCCAAAAGCCCCCAATTCTACTGTATCTCTCATCTCACCTATATAAACATCAAATTAATCCATTCAATTATTCGCGTGTGTGTTTGGTAAAAGTAGCATTTTAAAGTTACAATCTTTCAAATAACGTGCAAAATTACCAGAAAGAAGCGCAGACAGAGCTTTCGGAAGGCCTAACAAAGGTCCACCAATATTTACAAAAGATTCAATATGATCATTTACCCAGTTCGGACCACCATTTCCACCCAGTGGGGATTCAGCCCATTTCAGAAAATACAATACAACCGTGGAGCCTAATCAGTTGAATATAGTTCAGTCTCTCGTTAAAAACAAGTACAGTCGAACCTCCATATATAGTCACCTCCCATATAATCACAAAATCAATAGTCACATTTTCCAGTTCCCAACTTCTTATGAAGCTTAAGAAATTGACCTCCATATAGTCACAACCTCTTTATAAGCACAGTTTTTCATATCCCGAGGGTGTGATTATAGGGAGGTCAGACTGTAGATTTAATGAAAAACGTAATAGAGTAAGTACCTAACGAATGTCCAATCAATACGCTTTTTTTACCATCCAGTTTTTTGAACATTTCTATGTTGCTTTTAAGTTTACTATAATATTTATCCCTCACTTCTAGGTTATATATAGATAATCTCCAGTCATACGCAGCTAAATGCATGTTGTTGGAATCATATCCAATGGCCGCGAAATTTTGAATCATTTTACCTATATATTTCGTCAAGAACAATTAATTCGTAATAGTGGCATTAAGAATAATTAAGATAAATGAATCGCTTACCCCATACCCAATAACTATAAAAGTTCAAATCGATGATGCAATAAAATAAATTCAACATTGAATAATAACTCTTTTGAAAAGTGATGACAACATAAAAAAATTGCTTACCCAGGAAACAGATAATCAGCAGCATCAAGACCTAACATAGCAAGTGAAGAATTTTTTGAATAAGCCAACAAATGAAATTTCGCTTTACCAAACTTACCTTGAGCTGCACGTAATTTAACTCCTGGAGGATCTAATCCTGTAGATGGATCTAATTTCATATGTTCCTTCCAGCATTCTTTATCCAGCAGAACGGCACGAAACATGGCTTAATAGATTTTACATGTATTAATATAACAATATCGCGGTCAAATACTCATGTGCCGATAATTATACTTACTTGTGGTACCCCACATTCGTCTTCGAAAATATTTTTGAGAACAATTGGAGGTGCTCCAGCTTTCTAATCCCTAGAAATTAATTGATCTCAATAGGTTAATCATAAGGTTTTATCGAAAATATTATTTTAATCAAGATTTAAAAATAATTACCGTTGAAACGATTCCTGGGATTAAAATCACCGGAAATTTCGCTTTTAACCCTTTTTCGGCTAATTTTAATCCTGGCATGAATTCTGTATCTTCCAGTATATTCGGCTTTAAGTACATGGTAACATTCCCTAACAATTCCTCGACCAAAATATTCGCCGGCAAAATACTGGTGAAATCGAGGTCATGTAGCGAACCAGCAATGAAGTTTGATATATTTTGAAATTGGTTAACAGTGGTTGGTTCAGTAAAGGCCCAGGCTATCGCTAAGCCAAAGAAAAGACCAGCAGTGAATACAACACGTTTTCGTGTCAAAAAGGTTTTCGGCTCTTCATGTTTCAAAAAGAATGTTTCATTGACGATTTGTTCCACGTCTTCAGGTGTTGCACTGTTTTTTCGTCGCGATTGGGAACTAAAAGAAGCTTGTTTTCCTATCCCTTGTCTTATTCCCTGTCTTATAGGTTGCTTTAACTTTGGCAAGGTTGGAGGGTGTGAGGTGGTGGGAGTCGGAGGATATTGACTAGTAACGGTCGCTTGAGTGGCGGTAGTTGTTGTTGAAGTGTCAGTTGCCTCTCCGGCATCCTCAGAATCGTCAGTCGTGGTTGGGTACGTGGCGGTTCTCCGGTTTCTACGTTTTTGCACCATAAATTCTGATAATGGAAGTTGGAACGCAAGAGATCCTGCTGATAATTTTAGAAATATTCATATGCCAAAGAAAAAATTCTCGTTTATATGTATAAAATTGAACGTTTGATAAGAAGCAGATTTTGCCTTTTTAACTATATGTGATCGACATTTGATATAGCATTAGATAAGAGATAAGTACATGCACAAATTAGTGCATGTGATCATTTATTTCAAATACTAAATAAAATACAAAATTATTTATTATCGATTATTTTCATTTCCTTCCTCTTCTTGTTCATTTCTTCCTTCGTCATTCAAAGCAGTGGCACCATCATTAGCGACTGCAGCAGCGGCAGCAACATTAGTATTAACATTAGCATGTTGTGCCATTAATTTAGCATTTGCAATCACTTGGAGTATATCGTCAAGCGATTGTCTCCATCCTACGAGTTTTTCGGATAGTTGTTGCCATTGAACTGTGGTGAATGTGCGATATGTTGATCTGTTGACGAGTATCGTTTTGGTGACTTGGTTTATTTTCGCTTCAATGAGATTTGCTCGAATGACTAAATATTATCATATTAATTGTTATGATTATTATAATTATTACAATAATTGAAGAGAATTCATAAAAGTTCATACCATCAATAGTCCACATTTCTACGTCGTCTTCATTAATCTCCAATGAATTTGCAATTGTGCTATACGAAACCTGACGAGACACGTGTTCCGAAGCCAAGGAAGCCAAAGTGAGTAACCTTATTTTTTGAATATTACCTTCATCCGATAATTCTAAGAAAATTTGGTAAATTAATGATTTTTCGGTATATGTGTAACACGTAAAAAAATATTTGATTAAGCTGATTGTCTACCATATTTTTCAATAATTTCAGGATTTTTCCCTATAAATTCTCGATATTCTTTTAACGTCCCATTCAGGAACACGCGCAGTAACTCGAATATTTTTTCTTCCGTTAATGTTTGTATGGCTTTCAATTCTAGTAAATCTTCAAAACGTAAAATTTCTGGTAACTTTATTGCTTGCACAACGGCACGTGTCGCTGCTTCTTTAGAACTGAGATCGGTAGAATCTTTAAAGGTTTTTAGATATTTCAATAAGAACTCGTAAGATTTTACACTACATAAAAACAATGAATAAATTAATGAATTGTACACATCGATTCATAATATTAATAAACGTACATTTCGCCAGCCTCTTTCAATCTTTCTGACACTATCAGGTACAATTCTCTGACTAGTTCTGTTGAAATAGCCCACTCGCGAACCCAGTTATCTAAATGTGATAATTGTGGCAATACAGCATCGATCTCGTCATTTTTTGCTGCTATTTCGAGTATTGCTAGAAATGTGTAATATCGAAGTGGTGAAGTGTTTTCCAAGGTGTTGTATAAATTCTGAAGACTTATTATAACGAAAATATCACTCTATTATTATCATGAACATTTCGAGAATCAAATTCCAAAATAATTCACGAAAGATTTACGCTTTTAATTTTAGAATTGCTTTTTCATTTTTGTCATCCACAAATTTCTGAATCGTCTTTCGTATCAAATCGTGATGTGTTTCAGGCGATGCGGATTTTAAGATTGCGATAAGAAGATTAAAAAGTGGTTCAAAATCTATAATTGTATATTAAATTCGAAAGCTGAAATATGAATGCATATTACTAAATCCGGTATATTTCAATTCATTAAGCAATAAATAAACACCTTTCTCCGGTGCATCCAATAGTATAATTGTCTCGTCGGCGAATTTTTTAAAAACTTGTTCATTTTTATTTTCTTTCAATAAATTTGTGGTTTCTGTTAGAAAAGGACTTGTTTCCTCGGGTTCTCCTTTGAGTTTCGAGACGTAGGTCGCAAACTCTGAAGCCTAGAAGAATGAATGATTAAGAGCCTTGAACGCGATATCTCTTTTTTTTAATAATTCTTATATCGTTATCAATTCTGACAGCATAAGTATTATTAACCAAGACTAAATAGCCAAGTAAACATACCTGCACCTCCAGCGAGTCTTCCGTAAAAACAGTATTTACGTATGTCATATTTTCTTCAAAAAAATGCGACCTTTGTTAAAAAAAAAGTCTGATCAACGATGAACGATCATCATTACATTTAATAGAATAGAGTCCAACTATAAATAAGATTCGTGTCGCGTCTCGTCTTTATTACATATAATTACCCATTTCGATAACTGACAGCGTCTAAATACAAAAAAACATGGCTCCTAAAAAGCGGATTGAAGAGTCGGAAGAGGAAACTTCAGACTCACAACCAGAATCATCTACAAGTTTTACCAGTAATAACTCGAATTCTAGTAATAAAAGGTTACGCTTGAATGACGAAGGAGAGTCAGTTGTTCCCCTCTTTACTGGGGAAATTGGCAGACAGCCAGAAGACGGGTAAAGTTTCATTGGTTGGTCTGTTTCTCATTGAGCTTTTGACGCGTTTACGCAAAAGCTCTTATTAGCTGCGCTTAGACTATAAAAGAACTTTCATGCTATAGTGCTTGTGTCCAGCATGCTTTTTTTATTCTTCCGAGTAATAAAATAATTTTCTATCAACCACAGATACCTGTATGGCTCTATTGTGCGTGTTCAACTCAAGAATTTTGTCACGTATGATTTTGTCGAATTTTTCCCTGGACCCAATTTGAATATGATTGTTGGGCCGAATGGAACTGGCAAAAGTACAATCGTGTGTGCAATTGCTCTTGGACTAGGTTGGAATACTTCGGTATAATTTACTTATTTTTATAGAAGTCTTTATTTTTTTTAATACTATTCTTTATTTGATTGATTGTTCTCGTTTGATTTATACAAAGCTCCTTGGACGTGCAAAAGAAATCTCTGATTTTATAAAGCATGGTGCGGTTATCGCAGAGATTGAAATTGAACTCAAGTGTCCGGATAAGAACGTTGTGATAAATCGCAAAATTAAAAAAGAAAAAAATAGTACTTCGTGGAAAATCGACGGTAATATATATTTTATGCTTCTAGACTTCTTGTGATTCAAATTTTTTGCTATAATATAATTTTGGTTATTGATATTATTAAGGGCAAAAAGCGACACACCGAGAAGTGAATAAAAGGATTACTGAATTAAATATTCAAGTTGATAATTTATGGTGAACTTAATATATGATCTTTACCTATCAAATAAGACTTCATTAAGCCCGTCAGTTTAATTTTTTTCACTTTCTTTTTTTAGTCAATTTTTGCCTCAAGATAAAGTAAACGAGTTTGCACAGGTTTGAAATATAATCTTACTAAATTTTTGATTTGATGACATGAAAGTTTGGTAAGGCGAAATATTTATTATATTCTTTGTAGTTATCACCTTCGGAATTACTTATACAAACGCAAAAAGCTGTAGGGGAAAAAAGCTTAATAGAATATCATCAGAAATTGATCAAATTGCGAGAAGAAGAAAAATCCCTTTTGATGGTAATTTTACATTTTTTTTTTGTTTGCTTTTTATTATTTAAATGCTTAATTTTTAATTGATTTCTTTTTACAGAGTGCAAAAGCTGATCGAGAACAAATGGAAAATCTTGAAAAGAGAAACTCTGTTCTAGAACGAGATGTGATGCGTTTT
>CAJVPL010000433.1:0-26662 GCA_910591945.1 Ambispora gerdemannii
TCTCTATACTATCCATATACAGTATTATCGTATCGGTATATATGCATTTTACACACGTGATGCATACCATACTGATCAGTTATCCATACCATACTGATCGGTTATCCCAGTAGTATGTGTTATCCATACTATGACATTTGATCACCATACCATACACATCCGGTTATCCATACTGATATTCTATATACATGTAACAATAACCCTTTTTTGGTGCACATTTTTTATTTTCTATGCATATATTCAAACGCAAGAAGTGAATGGTTCGGTTTGTGTACTCTGTGTATTTTTAGGGCGGGCGAAAGACAAGAAAAAGGAATTCAATCGGGAAAACGGCCACCGAAATACCATTCTTTTTCTATGTATTTGATGAGAACACGGGCAAGTCCATCGGAGCCAGAAATTTTATCCTTGATGGATGGTTTTGGAAAAGCTCGAAGTTGTTTTTAATTAGTTTCGCGATTTATTATCAGCAGCACAAAAATAAATATTGGATGTGATACATCTTCCAGTAATTGCGAACAAATGGTGTCAAGATTAATTAATCCCTCAAAATTCGGGGGAGTCGAATTAAAAAAAAATCACTGAAGATCAATCAAGACAAAAGTTCAATTGTACCAACTTTACATATATTGCATACAATGAATATTAGTTTTAGTTTAAATACATGCTCGTTGTATTATTATGCTAGACTTGGTCACATTATTTCTTTATTAGTACTCGATATTCGTCTACATGCTTTCTATTTTCACTTTTGCATATTGTATTCCCGTGGCCGACCAGTTCGTTGTTGATAAGCTTTCAAAGTGTTAGCAACGGTCCCTAATGCTCCAAAACTTGCAAAACCGACATTAAAAGGATCCTTATGCGCGTATGCTTTTGGACCAGTCAAAGCGAGAAGACCGATTGAGGCCACTATTCATCAATGCAATGTTAAAGAATTAGTGCGTAAACGAGAGGATTATTTGTGTTACTATTAGCCTTACCGGAACCGATCCAATAGCCCATTTGAGTTTGACCTTGATGGAGCATATATCTTTGACAGAAGAAAGTATCAAATGATTGATCAAAATTATTTTCTTTTAACAATAATTCAAATAAAAATACAATACGTTGAGCCAGCATAAGCGGCGCTGATGCCAGCTACAAGAGCAGCAGTTTTTGGCTGCTTCATGAACTGGTAAGCATATCCGGCTCCAAACGCGCCTATTAATTAAAGTGCCAAAATTCCTTAGAATCCCGAACTCGCAATTTCATAATATATATATGAAATTTAAAAAAGAATATTCACAAACAGCACTCATAACAGCATGCGTTGAAGGATCCACATTAGAACTCAAGGTTGCAAGACTACCGACAGTTTTTTCCACCTTTGGAGCATTTGGATCCGGATATTGTGGAGTAGGAATTTTAGCATGGACTTCGGGTTTATTGGAATCCTGAGAACCTTTTTGAACTTCGACCATTTCGTTTATAATATGAATTTGGAACTTGTATTTTCAGGAGAAAAGAATATAAATCAACAAATCTTGTCTGCTGGCTTACTATTTTAACAATGATATTTATATTTTTATATTTCATCATGGTTATGTCATTTTTTTCACGCCTGGAAAAATGTACGCCAAACTAATAAATAATTTGATTTATGATGTGATGAGAGAAATTTCTACATGGAAAAATATCTTAAAATGAACTGGTACATTTTGCACATGAAATTTGGGAATTTTTCATAAATCCAGGTTTACATTTGCGAAATTTTTCTATTACGTAGTTTTATTGTCATTATGGTGCATAACATCTAACGTCATCAAACGTTTGTATTTTATAAAGAAGTAAATACAAGATTTAATCCGTGAATATGCTCAGAAAGGACCTATTCTATCATATTCACGGATTAAATTTTGTATTTACTTCTTAGTAAAGAAGTTTATACATTTTATAAAATACAAACGTTTGATGACTTTAGATGTTATGCACCATAGAGTGGTGTATATATGTGATATTTTCACGGATGGGAATTAAGCATTATAGTTCCCCGATAGAAAAATGGATTATTGAACAAATATCGTCTGCGATGCAATATTACACGGCACTTAATATTCCGTTTTCGATTTTATTTCACACTATAAAATTAATGAGTTTATTTCACGTTATAAAACTGAAGGAAGGATTTCGAGTTTATTTCACGCTATAAAACTGAAGGAAGGATTTCGAGTACAAATGCATGTCATAATTGATAGGAAGAAATAATATGATTTTGAGTTAAGAACTAGGGAAAAGGAAATCTCATTTAACGGGATGAATTGCCGTCATCACTAACTTTCTTTTCGAATCTGAAGGGATTTACTCGCCGTTTGCGGTGTAAATTTATTTTTTCGCGTTACTATTAACAGAATGATAAAAAGGTGTAGATAAAGTAAAAAACTATAATACAAAGGTCGAAGTATGATTTAACAATGAAGGAAAGAATACAATTTTTAATATTTACAAAATGTGGGAGAGGAAATAACGAAAATAAAATCTACAATCATAAATAATTTCTATTATGTTGCAAATTGACTCCGTTCAAACGTTTCCACAATAAAAATTCTTCGTTTTGGATTCGAAGAACCAGGAGTACCAGGAATTTTAGTCATTCCAGGAGATGGGGGAGTTGATTCAGAGAAATATGAACAAGAGGGTGATGAATTGCCAACTTCAAAAATTCTGCCGGATGAAGTGTTAACAGTCACTGTAACGGTTGCTTCTGATAATGAAGAGGCGGTGATAGAAGAGCTGGAAGATGATGCACGACTTCGTAATAAAGGAAGAAATTTTGGATTCGACTTTTGCATAGATTGTTGTTGTTGATTATCGGAAGAGTTAGAAGCAGCAGCAGCAGCAGCAGAAGCAGAAGTAGCAGCATATAACGAAGATGGTCTGGGTTTATCCTGAACTTGCATAAATGTTTTATTATAGTTGTTATTATTTACAGGTGGTGCTGATTGTAGTGAATAAGAACGAGGTTTGTTATTATTTACAAGGGTAAAGGGTTTTTGTAACTTTCTATTATAATGTTCCAACGATTTTGTTCTTGGTGATGAGGATGAGGACGAGGAGGATGATGATGTAGGATACGATTTTGGAATTTCGTTTTTTGGAATGAATTTCATCTGACTTTTCATTGGTCTAATCAATAAACTCTCGCGTAGTTTTTTCGATTGAAGTGGTTCTGGCAAACTTGTAGATTTGATCTGTGGTAGTTTATTGTTTAACACTTGTGCCTTTATGGAACTCGGTGTGAAAGCAGAAATAGTTTTTGGAACACGCGTATTATCATCATTATTACTGCTATAACAACTTGGTGATGATGGGGACGGAAGGAGTTTACTTTCACGTACAATTGTGAATCGACCTTTCTGAAAAAGAATTTCTGATTCTGAAGAACGACGTGGATAAGTGGCGAGTCTTTCAATCAATGAAGTTTTCTTATTTATATTCCAGTCTTCGGGAATTATACCTGCAGCAGGAGGTGAGGATATTGTTGAAGTGACATTACTAACAAGATCAACTTTCTCCTTTTCTTCCTTCACCATCACATTCTCATCAGCATCGTGATCTTCAACAGGAGATTCGTAGAATTTGGCCGCATAAGGTGAAGACGGAGCAGTGGAATTTACAATAGTTTCATCATTTTCTTCAAATGTGCTATTATTGATAGTTTCGGTGGACAATGTCGTTGCATTTGTATCCGTAGTCGATTGTCGATAGTGACTTCTTATTGCCGTTGTCGTTCCGATATCATTGTTAAGATTACACTCGTCAAGAACATCATCCTCGTTAATATCATTACTATTTACCACTACTATTCTACTATTAATTCGATCACACGGTGATTTATTGTCCACGCTTTTCTTATGGCGTGTTCTTGGAAACTTCAATACTGATGACACTTTTTTTGAGGGCGTAATAATCGGAGAATTTTGGCTTTGTGCTATGGATGTCGTCGTTGCCGCGTTTATTGATGATCCTGAAGCAGAAGACCATATTTTAAGCCAAAATTCTCGGAATTTTGGTAAATCACCGTGTCTATTTGTTGATGTTTTTCTTCGCTTACCACCACCACCACCACCTCTACTTCTATTATGTCGATTCCGAAAAAATGAAAATGAAGATCGAGAAGATCCTGTTCGCGTTAATGGTAAAGTGAGTAACGTGTGAGGATTAGTTGTTGGGGTAAGTTGTGCTTGTCTTGTTGGTAAGATTTGAGGACTGTTTGATGACCGAATTGTCGACGATGAAGTTAGATTTAGTGGTATCGGAGATTGTCGTTGATTATTCTCGTCGCTATCAGTAAGTGGAGGTTTGTTCGTTTTTGCGTTTGAATTATCATTATTATTATTCGTATTATTATTCGTATTATTATTCGTATTATTATTATTATTATTATTATTATTATTATTATTATTATTATTATTATTATTATTATTACGACTAGTATTAATAATTATAATATTCTCATTCTTGATAGATTTTTTGTTTTCACTACAATTTTTTCCCTTATTAATACTGTTATTACTGCTATGAATACTACTTCTAATGCTATTTTCACTATTAGAATTATCTCTTTTTCGTTTTGGCAAACAACCAAATGTAAAAGGCATTACAACAAATAATAATAAATAAGAGAAAAAAATTGTTTTTTTCACGATTCTTTTTTTAAGAAAAATTTATCTCAAGTACTATTATGAATGAAAGTGGTTTTCTGTTCTTTATTCGCTTTCGAGAAATTTAATCCAGGATACGGTTTTTGAAACTATATATATACAAAATATCGTATCATCTTTTATATATATATCGATATATATACTTTTATGTATATGTATATTCATATGTATATCAGTATATTTATATATAAATTGAGAAGTTCCAAAAAGCCATAAGGTTCGTTTCTTTTATTAGGCAGTACGGGGTTTAGAATAAAAGATGAGCATATATTCGGATTTTTTATTTCCCCACTTTTTTTGCTTATCGCACAATAAATATTTTGGTTACCTTGATATTATCGTTATGAACAATGATAATATAATTGATTACGAGGAAGAAGGAGGAGATAATGAACTAATCTTTGGATTGTAATAATCCACGGCAACACCAATTAGATATCTCAACGATCGATGGATTCGTTGTAGGATTGGATGCTAGGTTTTGTTAAGTAAGGGATGTAAAACGATGAATAAGGATGAAAAGGCAGTTCGTATTACTAAAAGATAGTTGAATGTCGATTGAATTAGATACATGTACGCACGTTAGTAAGGGAAATGATATAGGGAGGAAAAAGATTCTTTTTACAAAAGTAAAGAGGTGACGTATTTCCTTCCCGTGGAACAGCAATTTTAAAGGATTACACTTCGGGATTTCTATTATCTAATAGGGGTTGATACTTCCCTTTGAAGATGTTGTCGATATCACCTTTCTGTTTTCGGTTGGTAGTTAATTCAATTACAGGTTGATCGTTATCTATTATTGGCCAATGACTAACGAGAACTACGATGGAAACGGCTGAGGAGTTTCCAAGTCCAATGAGATAATACGATAGTAATTAATCAATTTGATTTATTCAGTCAGTCAATGGCGAAATTAAATCAATTTAAAAAAGATGTTTTTGGCATGAACCAAGATACAAAAAGAATGTTAGGATTGGTTACACGAAAATAAATAAAAGGTTTATGTGACACGAACACGAGAATTTGATGGACGATCACTCTAATCGGACAGAGAACTAGACTCTGATGAAGGGGAGACTCAATAACCTGGTGATGTTTATGTCACCATATTTTCCTATGTTTTGGGGGATGGATTTATTTACTCAAGTATGCGCGTTCTATGCGTGTTTGATGATACGCTACAACACGAACCGGAATTTAATTAGCGATTGTAACCACGAAAAAAAAGTCTGATGAAAAAGATAAAAAAAGATGACACACACAATATGGTAAAATCTGATATAATGAGTTTTCAAATTCTCGAATAATTTTAATATTCGGCGTAAGTTTTCATGTATAATACACATAGCAAAGCATAGTACTGCAGCAAAGATAAATAAAAATGAAAATACATTCGATTTACATGACTGTTAACGTTCTTTAATTGGATGGCAGTTGGGCGGGTAGACGAACGAGCAGTATTAAATAGACACATGCGTAATCAGAGGTATGTTCTTCAATATTTGATAACAACTACATGAGATTACGATTATTATCATCATTGATTGAAACCCGTTAATTCGACAAACAAATTTTTCACACGCATTCCCATCGATCATATCATATCATCAAACTTCCAAAAGTGACAAATCAGACGTGCGCATGCATGCATCCATACATTACATATATGCCTCATTGTGCTCGGCACTAGTAGCACCTTTCAAAATTTCAAGGTATCACATATTGTCCCCAGGGCACTCATTTTTTACGCGACGGTCGGTGTGATACATGTATCCACGCCCATAATTGATGAATATTTAAATATTACATTTGATGATAGACGTGATGCATTTTTCCATTAATGAATTAATAAGGTCAGTTGTCATGTTTCAGTACATAAAATCTGCGTGTCAATTAATTTATTTTTCATGAGGGAATGTTCTCCTATATACCTTTTCATTAGTATCCCAACACCGTCCGAACACGGTGTAAAACAATGGATCGACTAAAAATAAATATCTACTTACTTCCTTGATGATACAAAGTAGGAAATGAAAATCACATTTTTATTAAAAAGACGCGAAACACGTATGTAAACATGTATGTAATCATCAAAATGTTCTAACTACAAGTAAAACGGAGAAACTGTCAAATTTGCCATATTAGGATTAAATCGCATTCAATTTAAACACGTTCGATTTAATAATAGACACATGAACTGTTTAGATGAAAGAATTTTCTCAAGATGTTGTTTTGGTGAATTGCGTAACGCCACAATGATCTCATACCAGATGGCGGCGGTAAATAAAAAAATCCAAAGAAACTAATAAATTAATATTCCTTTGTTTGACTTCGATGAAAATATGTGCGTTCACTTCAATTTCTTCAAATCGTTAACAAGCAAGCGAGAAGATGCAAAATCTCCATGTTTCAAGTACTTCGTATGAATTACACAATCCGATGAGAAGCATTTTCTCAATAGCACAAAATGCTTGTCAAAAAAATCTAATATTATTCTCACGCAAAAAACCGCGCATCTTCTAAAACGTTTTTCTCGTACAGCACTACTCCCATCACATTTTATTTATTTATAGTATATTTCTTATGTAACCTTAACATGAATTTGATTGGAAAGTAGACAAATGATTATCCAATTTACGTAAAGTCGTGAAGAGGTCATCAGCATCAGACGAAAATATATTATCAAAGAATACTTAAGACGCGCGTCAGAAATTTTAAATTGTTAAGAAACGCGTAAATTCACTCTGTATTTATACTTTTGTTACACAAAGTTCGTTATATCAAATTTACTATAATAGTTTTCCGTGTTCGTTATAAAAAGGCTTATTATAAACAGAGTTGACTGCATAGCGTTGATCATTCATTAGTCTCAGCGTAAAGAATTTTAGAACTTTCCTTTGAATATTTTCGACAAATAAACGTGATTCTCTATCTAATTTCTCTGTTTATGGTTTGTGTTGTATGTGTGCACATATGTACAGCGCTTTTATAAAGTTTTCTTTGTATATTATTGATCGATTAATATTAAATAGCTTGGATTAAATACAGATTAAAAATAGTCCGATTATGCAAAGGATGCATAGGCGTATCTATTTTCCATTACCAATATCATTGCTCACATGGAAAAGATTTCCTACCTCACGGACTATCTCTCACTCACTCACTCACCCACCCACCCACCCACCCACCTAAAGTTCAAAGTAAAATTGCTTCATTTAGTCGTTGAATTTCTGTAAACTTTGCGAAATATCAAGGCCGCTCAATCTATTCGCCAACGACATAATGAATTCAGAAGCAGCAGTGTCAGGTGTAGCGTGTTTATCCATATAAATGATCACGAGACCAACATGAGCATCTACACGTATCATATAATACGTGCTACCAAATCCCTTGTCGTAGAAATGGATTGGAATGTTTCGATAGAATGGTGTGGATTTGGTGGGATCGTGACTTTGCATAATCGAAATAATGTTTGGCCAGTGTTCTTTAGGAAGATCCTAATATATTATCGAACAGTAAGAATAAAAGTGATGATTAGTAATGATTGTATGGTCGAGGTGGAAAGGAACACAAATTTTAATTGCTATGGATTAGGTTACCTTTGGATAACAGTAAATAAAAGGAAATGAATTTTTCCCAGTAGGTTTCTCATAAGGTACACCGGCACAAACATATCCTTGTTGATGAAATTTAATGTCATCTGTTACTTCGTAAATCAAGGCAACACTATGAGCTCCAGATTTTTTCCGAAATGATCGAATTCTATGTCACACGGATGAAGTAAAGTTATGCGACCATGTTGAATAAGATATAGAAGATAAATAAACACCTACAAGCCATGATAATCTTCTGCGTCAATCTTATCGATCTTTTTCCAAAGTGATCTCAAATCGCCGCCCATTATTTGTTCTCGATCCAACAAAACATTCATAAAGTATAAAGTCATATTTGCGGTTAAATTCGAATGAAACTTTTTCAGCCACTGCATATAATTCGGTGAGGCGTCACGTTTCCCGCCCTTGGATTGTTTCTATGTAAAATAATTAATATTATTCTTTTGCTAATGAAAAGCATTTTGTTGATTTACTTAATTTACCTCCGGGTTTGTCGAGAAAAAATTATGCCAAGCAAAACCTTTTGATGTTTCTTCGAGTTTATTTGTGGATTTCTGGAACATTAGAAGGAAATAATCAGTTTCTCTTGAAATTCTTGGCAAACACCATAACTTGGGCTCACCTCAGAATAGCTTTGATTTGAGCATAATTCTCGCCATGTATTTAACTCCATTCTGGCAGTGTACATAAAAATCGTCGCATCCTTGAAATTATAATTGACGATTGCATTGTGCGCCATAAGTAAATCATGAAACATGACTAATTCATGCCTTTTAGTGGCGAATCAATCAATGAACGAAAGAGGTTAAGCTTTGAAAAAAATATCTTATCGACCAGTCTACACAATTCGTAAAATTACCTACTCAACGCCAATGCCCAACGGTCCCATTTTCTTTTTGAGTTGATATGTGTTTACCCTTTCTCTGAGAGATTCGATTTCTTTAACAATCGAATCATTCTTTGGATCTGTAAATGCATTCTGTATCGTTCTAAATCTAACTCGAAAAAAATCAAAGAATTTAGCATACATGAATCATTAGAAAATTTACAACCAAATTCTTTACATACATGTGAATCTGAGCTTGACGAATTACCATAAACTCTTGTAGTCCTTCACAAAGATCAATAAAATACTCCACATCCAACGGATCAGTTCCATTCGGTGATATTTTCAGTGTTTTTACGGCATTTTGGATTTCTTTTACGGTTTCTATGTATTGAATTACAAGAAACTATCGAAGCGAATAAAACTTACAATTTAATCTTCATGATTAACAAAACAAAGTCGTGTTTTCCATGATGAATAAGCACCAAAAAAGACTCACATCATCTTTTCGAAATAATTTGCTTTTCAAAAATTCTAATGAGGTGTAAGTTGATTCGCATTTGGTTAAAGCAGCAAAGACGCTCCCTGCTCCTGAAGATAACTAAAAATAGTCCATTTCCGATTTTTGATTTTTGACAAGGTAGAAAGTTTATAGTTTAGCCGAAAAGATACCTTGATTGCCTTATTTACAAGTTTATTCGCGGCGTTATAATCGAAACAACCAAGCGCTTGAAAACATTCTTTACATGATTGTTGCATTTCGGACAATGATCTAAGATCTAAGAATTCCCCACGGTCATGATTTTCATACCATTGTGATATCACATGACAAACCCAAGGTTAAAGCGTAATTTCAAATTTATTAGAAATTTTGTTAGATAAGGTGTTAACTCTACGATTAGACTATATCTAAAATCTCATGTTGAGCATTTCTACTTAGAGGTTGAAAGCTAGTTCTTATAGTAAAATTTTGAGTTATTTGCAATTTTTCGTTTGTTTTGAATTTTGCGTGTTACGAACAGTGCTTTGGGACAGTGCTGAATCACGTGGCCTTTGACACAAGAAAATAAAAAATGTGGAAAATGTGGAAAACAGATGTCAAAATCTAGCTTGATACACTAATAAAAAATGTCGGTGAGGTAATTTTATATATAATCTTGTCCTTCACTCTAACCTTAACCCTAACCACAATCTTATAGTGTTAAAATATAGTATTTCCGAATCGGAGATATTCGACGATGACAAAAATCACAGACACAAATATTGACAATTGGTTACCGGAATACAGTATTAAATTAGAAATAAATAACTGACAAGTCAAAAAACTGGTTAGGAAAAAATCTTTTGTCTCTCCTGTTCATTACTTCCCTTCATTGTAAAAAGAACAAACATCAAAGAAATGAATTTTTTATTCAAATCATCACAAAAGTCCAATTCCATATTCTATAGTTTGCTCATAAGTATAATAGCAACTGTCCTATTAGTAATATACGTAGTTTTTCCATTAGTAAACGCAGTTTTTCCATCAGTAAACTTGGTAAGTGTACCAGGAGAATGGAAACCACCAGGTCCAAATGATCAGAGATCTCCTTGTCCAGCGTTGAATGTGTTAGCGAATCATGGATACATGTATTTATTAGTTGTTTCATAAAAACTACAAAAAACCAAACTTGCTAAATTTGATAATTTAAATGTAGACCACGTGATGGTAACAACGTGACTGTTCAACAAATACGAGATGCGTTGGATGAACACTTAGGCGTGTCTAGTTGGTTTGGAAGTCTTATGGCCAGAGTTGTTATGCACAAATTTGGAAATAATGGACAATTGTATCTATTTATATTTATATTTATGCTTATATTTATATTCATTGCTAATTTTATTTCCTAAATATTTAGATCGTTAGCGGATCTCTTTGAACACAACATCATTGAACACGACGCTTCATTAACAAGAAACGACAAATACTTTTCAACTGATGCAAACCCATCAACGCAACTGAACCAAACATTAATCACACAACTTCTCTCGTTTGCATCACCTGAAACCAACAGGCTGAACGTTGATTCACTAGCAAAAGCACGAAATCTCCGGTACGATCAATCAAAAACTGCTAATCCCGAATTCGTATTCGAATCGGACCAGCATTCAAACGCTTTTGGCGAAGCGTCTCTATTGTTGAATGTAATAGGGGCTGATGAGAGAGAAGTGGAAGTTGATGTGGCCAATGTTTTCTTGAGAGAAGCAAAAATTCCTGACAATTGGAAACCAGGAAAAGATAAAGTTACTATGTGGATGGCTTATAGATTGCGAGGTCGTATTTCTTCAAGAGCCAATGAGTTGCGGAAAGATGAAAATAATAATAAGGATGAAAATCGCATTAATAAAAATAATGAGAATCCTGAGTATGAAGTGAAAGTGACTTTTCATGGTTTAAAGAAATGAATATAGTCGTATTAATAGCAATTTTTATTTTATCCAAGTAGCATTCGAAATATTATATTGTAATTGAGATATCATAAATATCCTCTTTTCTTTACTTTGTTTTAGGTTTTATAATCTTCAAAAATATCATTTTCCGATTTTTATATCAATATGTTTATTAAGTATGCATCTTCATTTCTGGTGTTTTTGATAAAATAAACTTCGCTGTGCAGGTTCAGAAACTATTTTTTCACTGTATCACGAATAAGTTTATAAAGAAGGGACGTTATTTTCAATAGATGAATATATTTTCTTGATTGTATAAGATACTAATTAAATCGCAATACGTAAAAAACGCATAACAAGACAAAGTTAAACAAATTCTAAAGTATAAGAAATCAGCATAGAATACTAAGCGAAAATGAATATAATCTCAGATAAAATAAAAGATTTTCGTCAATTTCAATTGAAAACAACAATTTTATTGCAAATGAAGATATCCGATATTTCCTCCGGATTTTTCATCAAAAAGCCAGCATCGATCCAAAGTACGTATTGTCAAAAGGACCTTAACCCAAAGAACAAAATGCTATTTCAGATGTACCTTTTCAGTATTTGCAATTGGACTGGAGCATTCGTATTCCGGTCCAGTGGACTAGAGCTAGGAGTAACAGTTTTTAGAAGATATAATTCATTCCAGTTGATAGATTAAAAGTGTAAAATGTAATTAGTATTTATGTTAGCGTTAGTTTTATCTTTTTGTATCATATTGATAGTGAAACTTTTATAATAACTGATAACTTATCATATTACATCTTTGGTTGAATTTTTTTATTAAAAAGAAAGCTCTCGAGTATAAAACATTATGACGACATTATCCTATTATCAAAACTTGTCAAAAGGCTAAACAATTGTAATTTAAATTAATATCGAGTTAATAATTTTAATGTACGTTAAAGCTAATAATGTTAAAGATCTAACTAAAGTCTAACCTGAACTAGTTCATATTTATGCACATTCCGCTTAAATCTTATTATATTACTTATTTCGTCATTATTTTCGGTTGCGGATTTTTAAATATTCAAGTGATGTATCTCATTGATATCAAAATCTGATTCATACCTATTACTTATGACAAATTCGTTATTATCTGTTCCGATGTTGTCATATAAACGGGTGTGAACTGTATATTAGTTAAATAGCATTTATCATCAATTTATCTATTAGAAACTGTAATTGGAAACTGAAATAATCCACGATTTCCTATTATTACAACTCGACTGTAATTATTCTACTGCGCATTTATACCGAGCCTCAAATTATTTTTACGTATACGTAATCATAGAATACACCTTCATAGAATTCCGGGGTCCAAATAAAACACAATTAGCACAAAATTAGTAAAACAGCATTATGACAAATTAGAATACTTATTCTCTCCTTTATTTGGCAATAATACAACGTAACAAGAAATCGGGTTGCTCGATTTGATATCAGTTTGTAACATTGGTAGCAGTATTTTACCATACATGTAGTAATGATAATAACATTGTAGCACGATAGAAGCAAACGTGCCTATTTATTATTATTAAGGCTAAAATTCATAATGTTCCCCTTGAACATTTTGCGGGACAGAAAATAAGAAAGGAAAGGGATTTATTGGCTAATAACGCGCCACTCATGTGCATATATACGTGTATTACGTGTCGCAAAACTTTTCTCTGGCACAGTGCATTCATTGTGAATAACGCAGAATTGAATCGAATCAGATGGTTTTGATTCTTTTGCGCTTGAAAATAGAATAATTACAAATCGAAAATCTATTTACGTAGCAATCAAATTGAACAGTGACATTATAATGTTAATACAACAAAGAAAATAATAACATAAAACATTTTAATTCGCAAATAATCGATATAAAACTCATCTAATCCCTTGTGGAAAAATCGATTCTTGTTTATGCTTTTGTGTCTTTTGTAGCATCTGCAGTTAAAAGATTACATTAGGACACAACGACAAAAATAGACAGAGAAAAAAGGAAAAAAATAATCCGATATTAATAAATACAATGAGATTTTTTAAACTCAATTTAAGCGGAATTCTCAATCCGATTTAAATTTATATAAACAGCGTGTGCAGGGTCTTTTTTGAACTGTATCTTTGCACTCTATAATCAATTAATTAAACCCAAATTAGATTCAAAAACTTAAAATTTACGTAGACGTTATAATATATACAAACATCATGATAGACCGCAATAATTACAGAACCAAAAGACGCGTAAACTATACACGTTCCCATTCAACCAAAGAACAAATAGAGAGAATCTATAAAAATGTAGCATCAGAAACCACGTTAATACAACGACCACTCAGAGATTTCTGGAAATCCTACGCAAACTACCTGAAAACCACACAAAATCTCGATCATTCACGGTCACAAAATGAATATTGGGATTGGAGAAAAAAATTTGTGGAATTTGTAAAGAAAAACGAACAAAAAAAGATCGGATGGAATGAATTTCAACCTCCGTTGCCGAGTACTGTCTTATTCTTACAAACGATGGCGAAAACCCTGGTGGAAGAGAAATTGGGACTACACTCATATGGTCATGTTGTATTATTAATAGGACAATTAGCATTAAATATTGCTTTTATTACTAGACAATTTATTGATACCCTAGATAAGACCAAAGTTTTAGATGTTATTATTGATAGTAATCACACTAGCAATGCAATTTCTTTTATTACGCATAATTCAACGCATCAAGAATATTTAACTTCTGCAACTGGATTAGGTCATTTGCTTGAATTTGCTATTCTCCTTGTTCATTTTATTTTTGCATTTATATACGTATTTGCATTTATTCTATCTCATTCAGTCCTAAATAAAGGAATTGAATTTCAGAATTTAGTTATAGTATTACAAAAAATTGCCACTTTCTCATTATTTAAATTTATCCACTACATGAAGCCTTCTACATTTATCACAGAATTTCATGATCCGCCATTCATAGACACCGCAACAGATTTCGTGAAATTTACAATCAGCAAACCAGAATGGGAACGAAACTTTCGAAAAACACACAAAATTTTATACTCACTTTTAGCGCGTCCTTTACTCATTCTACTAGGATTAATTGCATTATACGTGAAATTACTACAAGTAACATCATCACTACAATGGTTTCAGAGTCTCTCCCTCACAAATCATTTAATTGATAACTTATACCAAAACCCAAGTCATGTATTAAGTTTCCTCGGACTAGCGAATAATATTGCCGGTCTTTATGGACTAGAACCGGAAGACGACCGAACAATGTTTTTCGAACATGTTCGTGTACACGAATACGATTTCTTACATGCGTTGTTAAGTGGATTCATGCGAGAGGAACGACAATATTGGATTGGATATTGGCAGATTATGCTTTACTCGGTTGCAATTAAAAGTCAAGATTTAAATGAGGCGTTTTGGGAATCTGTTTATGGAGAAACTGCGGATCGTTATGATAATGAAGAAAACAGAAACGGAGTAACAGGAATTCAAGCTCCATTTACCGAAAGTCCGACAGGAAGTGATCAAGCTCAATTTACTGATAGTCCAATTGGAAGTAATCAAGCCTCATTTACTGATAGTCCAATCGGAACTACTTCTACTGGATTGACGGAAAAAAACGATAAAAGAAAATCGATCAGAAAAGGAAGCTGGACTTCTGCAGAGGCAAAAAATCAAAATAATAATAATAATACTATAAATAGTCCAAGGAGGAGGAGGAGAAATTTATTTTATCTACCATCTTTATTTGATCATAAAAGAGACATTACGAGAAAAAGAGATGATGTTGTATAGCTTTATAAGTAAAAAAATAGATCAATGTACATAATAAATCTAATATTTATCGTTATTGTCAATTAATTAATCAATAATTATCTTTAATCTAAATTAACTCCTTTCGGAAGATTTTCTTTAGTCTCTTTTGGCAATTTAACCCTGACTTTATGCTCAGTAATAGCTCCAGGGGCCTCGAGAATCTGTTCATTCAAATCAGCATTCTTATGAAACCGATACTTGTAATTACCATTACTCGTTTCCCCTTCCGCTTCTTTTTCCTTTCCATTTCTATGCTGTTGATGCCACGGAAACGGCTGACTACTTGCTATACGAATACTACCTTCTGAATTGACATTTGTAGCTTTCCTTCCCACCATGTATCCGACCCCAGTGAAAATTGTCACTAGCACACCCATCAACGGAAATATTTCTGGGTCGATGGCGAGAAAGCGCATCATTGATCGGGTTTTGGGTGTTACTCCCACTGGTGGCATTTTTTGGTATTATTAATTTGTATGTAAATATGTGTATTACGTTTTATTGTCAAGGGAGGTGGTTGTCAATATTTCGGTTGATTGAGTCAAGAAAGACATCGTATTTTTATAAGAAAAAATGTAATGACGTAAATGACGCATAAATGATGTCAAACTAACGCTGATGATAAAATTAATAAATTCCCAACAGTCGAGATTTACCTTTTTTGTTATAATAGTAAATATTATTTATTGCTTTATTTTGAAGAGCAAAACCGTGAATTGTATGCATTATCTTTTTAGTTTGGAAACTAGTTTAAAAAAACCCGAGCTGATGATGATGTGACAAGAAGAAAATATTATTTCTATATTCTCGAAATACAAATAGCTCCAACAATATTAGGTTGGATTAAAAGCGAAATACTCAAATAATTATTGTCATCCTTCTCATCTTTGCTTTGATGTGTAAAAAATACAAATATCGCTTGTATTTATGAGAACTTTTCACGTGGGGGTTAAGTTGCACTATATTTTTATGTAAAATTTTCGCAAATATGAGTCATCGATCATTATTAGAATGTCCTCTTCAACTTCTACTTCATCACCATCAGTATCTTCCTCATCACCCTCCACACAGGATCAAAAACCTCAAGTCGTAGAAGCTTACGAAACAACAGATACAGTACAAAAAAAATTTGAGCGTTGGCGGCTTAGTCTTAAATATATAACTGGTATTGGCTTAACACCAGTCGAAAAGGCCGAACATGAAGCTTATGTCGCTAAAGATATGCAACGGAAACAATGCGGGCTTTGTGAAAAACGTAGAGACAAATTGCTGAAGTGGAGTATGTAATAGTAATGGAAGAATAACGAATTAGCTCAATGTTTGATAATACTACTACTATGTATATGCTACATACAAAATGTATTTTGGCGTGTTTCTGTTTTAAAAAATTAATAGTTCACCAATATATTTTATTATTTAAAGGTCCAGTTGTAACATTTATGCGCGAAAACCTGGAAAAAGCTGGCTGTAAAATTTCAACACAGCACATCATATGTGCGCCCTGTGATGAATTACGTAGTGGGGGTTTCTCCCCAGATCATGGCATCGTTTTATGTCAGAATCGTTTTTTCAGCAAAGCACATCAAGAGGATACCTTGATTCACGAAATGATTCACTTGTATGATCATTGTCGATTTAAAGTGGATTGGAATAATTGTTGGCATCACGCATGTAGCGAGGTAATTTTTTCTGTGGAATGAGCTTGAGAGAGATAAATTTTTCGGTTTCTGGGATTGATCTTTTTTTATTTGATATCTAAAAGGTTCGCGCAGCTAGTTTAAGTGGTGATTGTCGATGGTCAAGAGAAATTCGACGAGGATTTTTCACTTTCACCAAACAACATCAGGTGAATAATAAATTCTATTAATCACTATTATATTACGAGGAATTATTCGAGAATTAATTTTTCAATTTTCTGAAAAAAGGCTTGTGTAAAGCGACGAGCCATACTATCAGTAAAACACAATACCTCTTGCTCTGCACCAGGGATAGCAGAAAAAGTGGTCGAGGCTGTGTTTGAAAGTTGCTTCAATGACACTCGACCCTTTGACGAAATCTATTAGTAATTCATATAGACACATACATTATACTACATATAGAGAGCCTCTCGAAAAATACACACGCCAATTTGTACAACTTTATTTTTGTGTTATATAGCTTTTCTCTAATTATTTAATTTATTACAAAATTTCCCCAGGGAAAAAAAGGATTTTAGTGTTAAATTAAACAACTACTGCAATACGTTACAAATGTTTTTCTTCAATAAATAATAATGCATTCTTGCATGATAAAAGTTCTCACTGAATTTTGTACAAGTCTATACATATACCCCAACCCAAATTCTATTTATAATTGTTTAATAGTAACCATCCTGTGATTCATCATCATTCCCTTCCTCTTCCTCCTCATATTCCTGATCTTCCTCCTCTTCCTCCTCATCTTGTTCATCGTGACCATCATGTTCATCCTCTTCACGATTATCATTCTCGTCTACTTCACTAGACTGCCTCAGATCTTGCGAAGATGGTTCATCTTCACCAACATTTTGACTTGAAAAATCATTGCTGTTATCGTCTCCTTGATTTTCTGCACCAGTTTCGGGATCTAGTGCATATGGCTGTTGTGGTGTATTTTCGTTATCTATTACTTCATCTTCTACCTCTGGCTGCGTTTCGCAAATTATACCGTCCGGAGAAACTAGACTTGCCAATTGCATTAGACTTTCTAATTCCCCAGTCGCCTCGCATAAATGTCGGAATAATCCGTCCGGATTGCTTATTAAATTATATGGCGTATCGAATTCAATGATTTCGCCGTTGTCTATTAAAAGGAATAAATATAAAATAATAATAGTGATTTGAACGAAGAATTACGGAGAACAAGAGCAGATTACGGCTTACCAAGAACTAATATCCGATCCGAATCTATTATGGTTCTAAAACGATGTGAGACGCACAACACAGTTGCATATTGAAATTCCGTTCTGAACGTTTCTTGTATTTTGTTATCGGTTTCTGGATCAATGCTTGCTGTTGCTATAAAAATATGTTTGAACAAAATTATTAAATAACCATATATTGTTTTGTCGAGAAAAATTTACCTTCATCCATAATTATTATCTAAAATTATGAAATAAATGAAATCATTATTGCTTTAAATTGTAAGAAACAAAAGTTAAAAAAAAATTAAGTACCTTAGACTGTCTCAATAATGCTCTTGCTAGACATAATAATTGTCTTTGTCCTCGCGAGAAGTTATTTCCACCTTCATTTACAGGATCGTCCAAAGTTTGTATTGGCCCAGACATGAAAAGACTATAATCACTGGTCGAGCCTTCTTCGTTGAATTGAACAAAATGTACACGCCTTAAGGATTCCCATAATTCTCTATCTTCGTATTCACCGCGGATATCAAGATTTGAACGAATGCTCCCTTCAAAGAGTATTGGATCTATTAACCCCATATCAAATACGCGTGAATTAATATGCAATATCATTTACCTTGGGATGAAAAAAACTATTCACGCAAAAAACTTCATACCCTGAGATATCATTGTAATCCTTGAACGTAGATCTTCTAATCCAATATTTGCTATGTCTACTCCATCGATAAGTATATTTCCGTCCACAGGTTCAACAAGACGTAAAAATGAATTTGCCAGAGTACTTTTACCAGAACCTGTTCTACAATTTTTAAAGGAAAGTATTGACTGGAGAGGGAACACGAATTATTGATAATTCCGGGAGTTGACTTTTACCTTCCAACAATCCCGATTTTTTCTTCGGCTCTCACCATGAAAGAAATATCACGTAGCACAATTTCTTGGTCGGGTGAATATTGAACCGTGAGTTTAGATACTTCGATATTTCCATTTGTTGGCCACTATTCGTTTATTAATTAATATTGTTAGAAAATTATGAATCGAATACAAATGTAGATATTCAAAGATAATAAATACCGCGGCAGGCGGATGAATGTTATCAATTACAGCTGGGGGTTCTTGTGGCATTTCAATGTATTCTTCGATGCGCTCCACGCTACAAAAAACATTATAATATGATTGTGTTAATTACAAGTTATATGACGATATTCATTCAACTAAACAAAAATGTACCTATTCAAACTTGTCTCCATACTCGTGTAATCCTTAACAAGCATCTAATCAGCAACAAGGAGTCAATACACAAAAGGGAGTGTGATTCGTCTAATCAGAATTGCTGGTAAAAAGTTCAAATATGATGCGTACGGATACAATTTGCACAAATCCAAGTGCATAACTCAGCGAAAACCCTGCAAGTCCGGCGTCAATCTGCTGAAAATTCATCAAAATAAAGTATCCGGCCAAGTATGATGCAAAAGCGCCAATCGTGCCCAAGCGAAGTGACATCCACCGGTTTGACATATGTAATAGGTATGTGGTTCGATTAGATTCGTTCAATCTGTATTAATTAAATTCAATATTGTTAAAAATTTGAAGCATACATTCGGGATAAAAATTATTTCCAAAAAATTA
Organism: Ambispora gerdemannii; assembly: GCA_910591945.1. NCBI lineage: Eukaryota > Fungi > Glomeromycota > Glomeromycetes > Archaeosporales > Ambisporaceae > Ambispora > Ambispora gerdemannii. Next base: position 19,951 of record CAJVPL010000433.1, read on the forward strand.
TTTTTTGCATACTTTTCAATAAATTCCTTGACGAATCTTCTTTCAGCATTAAACGCTCGTATAGTTGTTATGCCGCTATATAATTGTCACGTTAAATAAAGAGCTAATCAATATTCCAAGGTCGATTCTTGATTCTATCAATGATCAACTTCTCCATCTTACCCAACAGTATCACAAAACCAAGAAATTACAGGTGTTCGTGTCATAGACTGTAATCGTTTTAATTCCCTCGAAACATTTATATACATGCTTCCGATTTTTATGTACGAAATGGCTGAAGCAAAGTTTAAATAACAATGAAAATTAATAATTTGCAGCACGACAAAACTTGTATTCTCGAATTATACAAACCAATTATAATCGACGCAAACCCAAATTCCCATGTAACACATGTGACAACTGCAAGTACACATACTGCACCCACTAAATTGCCCAGGAAGCTTGCCATCACTGTCAAAAGACCTTGATCAACAATGCCCAAATCTTTCGAGAATCTATTCATCACTCTTCCTAATGGTGCGGTGTCAAAAAAGCTCAACGGAGCTCTCAATATTGAATTTAATAATTTCGAGAACAATGTTCGTGAGCCTTTTAACGAAATATAAAGTTGCAATGACATTCGGACAATAGTAAAAGCTGCTGATGCAATCGCTATTAATGCATATATTTTTATATATTTGATGTTTCCCCCTCGTGTATCTGAATCAGAGTCTGGTACTGTTTGATCTTCAATATGAAATGTCAGAGCTCCGTTAATGGTTTTATCCTCTGACCATACTTTGAGTAAATAAGTCTCACCGACCGTGAGTAACCGGATAATAAGGAAAAGCAGTAGCAGAATAAACCATACAAAGATTCCTCCACTGGATTTGAGATAGAAGTAATAGATACTAGGATGTACTTTGCCTTGGATTCGAGCTTTTGACAAGTATCATAAGAAAATAAGGTATAAGCAATATTCTCATTTCACGATGAATTAGAAAATAATAATTACCCTCTTCAGATGCCCAATTCTTTTTATCTGATTCGGCCTTTTCCAATGCTTGATTTATTGATAATTCATCCGTTTTATCAAAATTAAATTGTTCATTAACTGTATCTGTTCCAAGAATTTCGTCTGTCAAAACTCCTGCCTCTGTTACTTCTTGGGGAGTTCCCTTAGCAGAAACAACACCATCTCCCAATACAACAATAAATTCGGCGGCATTCAAGAATAATCGTACGTGATTAGAGACGATGATAACAGTCCGATTCGATAAGAAAGGGCTATTGAGTGAACTTTCTATAAGTTGACGTGCTATAATTCAAATATAATGGTGAGTGATGTATTTTTCAAATGTACGTTTTCCAACTTCTCTTTTTATCAATTTTACCTTTTACTGTATCGACTGACTCCAAACAGTTATCTAACAGTAATATCTGCGCTGAACTATACATGGCACGCGCAAGTGCAATACGTGCTTTTTGATCATCAGTTAGAGTCAAATTTTCATCATCGTACTAATGTTATAGAAAAATATAAAAAAATAAAGAATATTATATTGAATAAATAGTCAAGTTTAATTTATATATCGAATATATAGAAACCTCTGTCATATCAGCCTGTTCCATGTTCTCAAAATCCGTTGAGAGATTACATGTTTCCACAACATTCCAATATCGTTCATCATCAAAAGTTGAACTAAATATTATATTATCACGTATGGTTGCTTTTTCAAGCCATGGTTTCTGCGTGATATAAGCAACGGAAGTAGTCGGAAAATGAACGAAACCACGTAAAACAAAAGTCTCGCGAAGCAATGATAAAAGAAGCAAAGATTTGCCCGATCCTTTATGACCGCCTAATTCAATTAAACACGTTACCCACAAAAATATATTCATCGAGTATACATAAAAAATAGCCAATAAAAAATATACACTCGTACGTACAGACAACGCTCAATTTTCCAACCGGGAATTCTAAATCGACTCCTTTCAAAACAAATTCATTAAGTGCCCTTATATTATTCATCTGATAACTCCAGCCAACGTCAGCTTCGGTAAAGCCAATTGTAGTATTATCACCAAGATCCGCGCTAAAAACCGGATTATCGTTTTGTACATCGGCCTCTTGTAGAAATCTTTCAAGTCTACTCAAAGCGACCCCAAGGCCAACAAGTTCAAAGACTAAGTTTGGCAATATTTGTAATGGTTGTTTAAGAGTATTAAACAAAGCAATACTTGTAAATGTCTTTGACGCGGTAAGCACTTTATTAAAGCCAAATGTATAGGAGGCGAAGGCAAATAGCGTAACTAGGAAGGGTGTGACATGAACTACAAGAGTTAGGATTGTGTTACGCCAAAAAAGTTTTCGAATCTGGTTTAATTCGATCTTCCGTGAAACTATGATGAAAATTTAAATAAAAAATTAATTAAAGAACAATTCCCTTAATAATCTGAACAAATATAGATAATGATAAGCATTACACATTAATCTTTCATGAAAACTTCTTTCCCATGCAAACATTTTAATCATTCGAACTGCGTGAAGTAGCTATTCATAATTAGATAAAAAAAAATGAGATGAGTGTGATAAATACAATCGATTTCTCAAAATAATAAAAATAAATAAATTACCTCGAAGATCTCTCCAACCCTTTCATCTCTAGCCTTCTTGACTCGTTTTTGCAATCTGCCAATGCGTCTTGTCATTTTTTTGTTACTCCATAAACATATAGTCATCACAACCACCCCAATAATACTTGACCATCCTAATAATCTGGCTAAATAAATCATTGCCACCAAGATTTCCAAAGGTATAGTTAATAGAAAAGGTAAATTAGAAAAAAATCCCGCTATATCATCGACATCCATTGTGAGAACATTGTGAGGTCGATTATTATTCCCATTTTTAGCGAGTGATAATTTGAGACGTAATTGTTTCTGATAGACCATAACACTTAGCATTTGCTCGACTCTAATTCCCAGCCAAACCACCTGATAATTCAATTGATTCAAAAATATAACTCGCAGTAATTCTGAAATCAGGATTCCCAGAATAAATAAATACGGTAATTCTGACGGCGTATCAGCTTTTTCTGTTTCGATATATTCCAGTAAACGTTGAAGAAAATAAGGAGTGGTAAAAGCGAAAATTGAACGAAATATTGCAATTACAAGAAACGTGAAAAGGTTGGTTAAATTTGCTACAAGTAATCGCGATAACAAATCTAAATTTGTTAATCTAAAAAATAATTAATGACGTTAACTTATAGAAAATAAAATACAGAAACAGATTTGATACTTATAAGATATAACTACCGATCTAATTCATCATAGCATTGAGCAGCTTGACATTCGGGCGGTAATTCCCATAATTCATCCGATGTTAAGGCTCTTTTATTTCCCAATTTGATGATTGGACTTATCCAAGAAAATGATATTAGACCCCATAATGAGGCAGTAGTATCACGAGACAAACGTCGTCTTCTCGGAGCACGCCTTAATTCGGGATGACGCGGTCTTAACATGGAAAGGGCAAATAACACAAAACAAGCGGCTACATTCCAATAGGCAAACACTAACTCATATCCTAAAGTAGCTCGTAATTTTTGCTGATCATTTTTTAAATTAGATCGAAGATTTATAATAGCGGTAAGAAAAAATAATGCGTAAAGAAACAAAAGATGTCTTAGATATCCATATCGTGATTGATTTTTCCTCGTCATTAAATGACATGCTAATAAAGCGCTAATATAAAGCTAAAAATGAATATATAATCGAGATTAATTGATAATATGTTATAATGCATAGATAAATAATGCGTAGTCATTCAGATCTGATAATAATTACCCAAGATGCAAATTGTCCAATTGCACCAACTACCCAAAATACACCATACTTGTGTTTTTTTTCATCATATTCATCAACTCTCCATCCAAATAAGAAACCCACGAACCCGAGATGAATAAATGATATCACAAGTTGACCATAATCGTATTTAGATATCGGTATGAATTGATCTCTTTCACGTTCTTCTGCTTCTAATTGCTCTGTGGTTGGAATCGACGTATAAGAACCTCTGGTGGATGTCCTTCGACAACATTGAAATATAATAAGGGTTACTATCGATATGGCCACGGCTGTAACAGGAAGTGCACTGTTTAGTAAACTGGTGGAAAGGAGAGAAATGAAAAGAAATCGAGAAAGGAGAAAGAATATCATTTGAATATGTATTTAATAAAAGAAGTTATTATTATTAATATAAATGAATTTGATAAATAAATATATAGTAATTCGCTGAATCAAATTTAACTTACATTTCTCTTGAACATGGTTTTAAATCCAGTCCGTCGTCGGTCCAACCCTATCGACACAGTAGTAATAAAAGTATTCGTAAGGTAAAGTCGAGAAATAGCGAGTAGAAAGTCGAATTTGAAGGGCTAGCTCACCCATTCCCCTTGTTTCCCACATAAAATCTTTGTAAAATTCGAGCCTCTCAAATAGACCATGATGAATATATCATCAAAAAATACGAAAAACCAAAATTTTTCGTGCATCATCACCGCGTCTCCGAGGTAGTTATTTTATCGGAGTCTAGCAGATCTACGCTCGTGGTAATAAAGTGCACACACACCCAATTGGGAAGTTTATTACAGATAATCAAACGGTGGCAGGCGTGCATAAGTTATATAATGTATGAAAACGTAATAAAAATCAAATAGGGCTAAGTGTAACTTATTTTTTGATGTTGAAGTACATACGCCACGTTTCCAAAGAACAATAACCAAATTTTCGATATATTTTGAAAGAAAATGACAGACGCACCCCAACAAATTAAAAAATCCCCAATACTTTCTCTTTTAACAACAATCAAAGAAACGGCGGCATTATCATCATCAAATGGGAAAACTGGGGCATACGAAACGAATTTTACTGATATTGCAACTTTTTTGATAAACAACACGAGACTTTACATTAAACAAGAAATATATGCAATTATCGAAATTGAATTTTATCTTAATGATAATAATAAGAACAATCATTCAGATCCATTTGCGCATAGTCATAATGATCAATTAATGCTTGGTAATTTCTATTTTCATCGTGCTGGTTCAACCGGATATCGAGGCGGCACTAGAAAAGGTTTAGATATTACATTCGGATCTGTGGCGGAAAATATTTATGGAGGAATTTTATTGAGAACAATTCAAAATTTGAAGACTAATGAAATTATTGAAGGCCCAAGTTTAATTGTCGATAAAATCATGGAATTATGTGGAAAAGATCGTCAAAGAATATTGAGTGTTCGGGAGTTAGTGGAGGATGTTTGGAATAGAAAAATTGGTGCATTTAAAAACATGCACAATTCAAATAACTTGGTATATATCGATATAGATGAGAAGCTCAAAGAGGATGAAAGACCTAAAAAACGTCCAAAAGTCGAAGAATCTGCACTGTCTCCTCGTATAGAAGGATCCTTATCCCCTGTAAATTCACATAAAATATACACATCCCCTCGAATTGGACTAACTCTGTCTAACACCTCACCAAGTGAGATATCTCGTATTACATTTGTCCTCAAACCTTACCGATACTTTGCATTACCACACCTCTTGAAAAAAGGAAAAATACAAACGATTGTAGGATTATACGATCGCTTTAAGGATACACAAAAAGTAGCTAAAACAATTGGGGGTGTGATGGCTGAATCTGTCGTCAGAAAATATATAACGGAAATTGATACTGGATATAATACTGGGAAGATCGACCAATTTATGGGAAAAAAGGGAAAGGGTGGGAATGCTAGTGAATATTGTCATATGGTTGGTATAGTTAGAAAATGGAAAGATGAAAAAGGTGTATTATAAATCGCCATGCACATCGATATATAATTAATCAATCCCATACACGCTGCATAATTTTATTTAGACTTTACAAACAATTTAGCTTATCGTTATATTAGTAATTTACGTGTAAAACTGTTTTTGCCTTGTCAGTGTAATTCGGTTTATTATATATTGCCACATCAATCCATGGTAACAAGATTTTAGGGGCCAAATTTGGTATCCGTCGCGACAGTGTAAAAATTTCATTATTTTTTAATGCTCAATATTTTCCGTATAACGATAATACAAGTGGTGTGATAAATCCAAAAGTATAAATTCAATCAATTGCTTTTCGAATTAGTTAGTCTTAATAAAAATACCAGCATTTTTTATCAATAGTGAACTTAAATCGACTGATATTAAATTGGGTCCACTAAGCTAGATATAATATACAATCCGATCCGGATTGCAATCATGTGACCAAAATCGAATAACAAATAAAAATACTAGTGTTGGCTCACCAGCTTTAACATTCTTTAAATAAATTCATACTAGAGTATTAATCATAAAGTTGGCAAAAAATTTTATAATGTTTTTAATTGATAACAAAAATAAATTGATTAATTAAAAATTTTATTTGATTATTATTAATATTATTAAAATTGATTTTTTAAAATTACTTTCATTCAAAGCTTTTTATTTTATTTGAAATATCCAAATACTTACTAAAGAATTTACTGAATCCAGTCATAATAAAATCAACATAAAGAAACTGAACATCTAAAAAACTTTTATTAATTCTAATTAGATAATTAAAAAAAAATATTAAGAAGAATTAGTTAACTTTGGATGTTTATATTTTTTAATATCTAATTAAGATAATCAAAATATTTATTTTATTAAAA
>CAJVPL010000434.1:0-26653 GCA_910591945.1 Ambispora gerdemannii
CACGATAACTATTGTGTAATATTAAAAAGGGGTTTGTGTAAAATCTATGTGTCGCTAATTAAATTAATGTAACAAGACATAAAAATGAAGTACTAATAAGATTAAAAATATAAAATGATGTGATAATAGTATGAATTGATTGGTAAATTAAATGATGGTGGAATCTAGACTAAAATGATGCGATAATAATGTATAAAAATATAAATTAATACTATTGGATAAAAATATAAAAAATATAAAAAAGTAAAAATAAAAGAAAAAGTCTAGATGAATATTACTGCGCTAAAAGTATAATGTGATATAGTTGATGAAAGGTAGAATGGTAGCAATATTTTATTTTTTTAAGTTATAAAGTTTGGTAGAAAATGACTTAAAAATAGATATTTTATGTTATTTCTTATTATAATATACTATTTATTAGTAATAGTAAAAGTTTATCTAATAAATAAAAAAAGATATACTATATAATAATCTTATAGTAATTAATTTTAATAAAATTAAGTATATAAAATACAATTTATATAAATATTAATTGAATATTTATATTATGAAAATATTTACTCAGAAATTTACTTATAATACTAGCTATTAGAGTTATATAAAAATATTATTATTTGATATAATAAATCAAATAATAATATTTTCATACAATTCTAATTACTAGTTATTAAAATATTATTACTTTATTATATTACTTTTCTTTATTAAAATATCTTCTTTTATCTTATATAACTTTTAAATCTTAACTATCTTATATCAATTTGTAATTTTAATTATAATCTATAATTTTAATTAAAATATTATCAAATATTTAAACCAAACTTTTAATTGAATTCAAATTTTTAAATTGGATTTTTGATCAAATTTGAATCTAATTTAAGCTCAAATTAAATAAATTAGACTTGAATTAAATCAAACTTTTTTTTAGAATTTTATTTTAGTATTCCAAGTCAAATACAAAAACTTGACTTGACTTGGTTAATTTTTTAAGATAGCTTAGCTTGCTAAACTAATTTTATATTTTTTATATTAAGAATTTTTCTATTTTTATTAACTAAAATTATTATATATAATAATATATATCTATATTTAAATATTAATATTAAAAATAAATAATATGCAAAAATAAGTAAGCTCTTCTTCTTTTAATTAAAATTTGTAAAATAGCTAGTTCTAGAAATAAATTACACTTTTTTTAGATTCAAGATCTATATAAAAACTAATTCTAAAAATAAGTTATTTTTTATTTTTAATATATTGATAAAGATAAAAAATATAACTTGAGTACTAAATAAAAATATTGATAAGATTATTTTACATATAACTTTGATTTCTAACTCTTAAAATTAATTTTTATTTTCAGATTTTTGTCTGAATTACATAAATTTGAAAATAAGTTATCTCTCCTTATTATATTCTCCAATATAAATAACTTTTTATATTTATAATAAACTTATTATAATATTATTATCTTACTATAAAAAACTAAATTTAGATATTTATAATAATATTATTATAAATTTAAAAAATAAATATAATGTCAATTGAATTAGTTTTCAGAAATATTAATTAGTTAAGCTGGCTAGCTAACTTGAAGCTAGTACTTACTGGCTAGCTTGAATTATTACTCTACTATTTAAAAAACAATAATATTATATTCTATTTAAAAATAAATAATTTATAATAATTTGATCTTATATTATTACTTTTATTGGTTTTTATAACTAGAATACCAATTAATATAACATTAAATAAATTTATATTCTCTAAAAAAGATAAAAAATTAAGAGTAAATATAATTTAATTATAAATAAATCAATAATAAAAAAATTAACAAAATAATAAAATATATTATTTAATATTTTATTTAAATGCTATTTATACTAAATATATTTATTAAAATGTTAAGTAATATATTTTTCAATATATTTAATATTAAATAATATTAATTTTATCAAGTAAAAGTGTTAAACAACTAATTCTTTGTTAAAAATTATATTTTATAGTACTACTGTTTAATATCTTTCAAAACTTTTTGATATATAAAATATTCTAATTGTAATATTATATTATAATCACTGCAATTCTATATTAGTAATAAAATAATTAATAAAATCTATATTAAAACTAATAATATTACTTTTAATAGAGCTTTAATAACTTTTATTAAACTAGTTTTGATAATTAATTTTTCTCTGATCAGAAATATTGTGATTATTTTGCTTTAAAAAAATTCTGAAAAAATTCTTACTTTTACCAATAAATTTATAACAATTGCTTAACAAGAAGCAAAGTCACAAAATAATTAACTAATAATATAACAAGAATTAAAAATCCAAATTGAATCAATCTAAATAAATTTATATGTATATTCAAGTATGAGTTTAATAAAAACAAGCTCTTTTCTTTCTTTATTAACTTGCTAAAATAGTAAAGCTTTATATAAATTTAAATATTTGTGCATGACAAGAAATTTTAAATTTTAAAAATTTGGCATGCCAGTTTCTTTGATATTATCCAGGATCCTAGAAAATAAAGTTGGTGTCTGAGGAATTGCATCTCCTTTAAGATGCGAGTAGGTGATTATTCTAAAGAATCTTCTATTACTTCTTTGTTTAATGTTGCATCAAGTAAAGTAGATTGTAATGTTCTTTGGCTTTTAACTTTTTCTGTACTGCATGTTTTTTACTTCCACGATAGCATCTATGACGATTTATATTTCCATTCTACTGAAATCTCGTAATAATTACAAAAAAGTAGACGAAAAACTCTGTATAAACCGTCACTACACTGGTTTAGATGCTATCATCGAGCTATATACCGATACTGAACATGTTTACATGTACTGTAGTTTACCCCATTGTTTTTTTATGTACGTAACCGATATGCACCAAAATTATGTTATGTGATATACGTACGTATTGTGAAATGCCAAATATCATTGTCCCTGCGTTCAGCTGTACATAATATCGATATGCCTGTACACAACATGTTAATAAAAAAGTATAAAAAGATATAAAAAAGGATTATCGTTATACATAACTTTGGTTTTAATCGATAAGTAATTTTTCATATACGTACTGTAATACGTATGATAAATTTTTTGGTAAAACAAACTTTTATTATAAAGTCAACTACGCATAATTCTTCTCGTTATAATGACAGCTGGATAAACTGACAATAACATTTTTGATTATACGTACAAACTAAATTGTTAGTTAAATTGACATTTGTGTATATCGATATCGTTCTGTCTTTGCTGATAAATAATTTGAGGCAAAATATTTTATTAAAATAGCAATTTCAGGATTAGCACTGGGGAAAACGAACACTCGACGCAGATCATTATCTGAACATTCTGTTGCGTATTATGGAACAAGCCCAGAAACAAGAAAAAAGACAATTCATCAAATAACGGGAATGGAAGCAACTCAACTTCACCAAGTAACGCGAATGGAAGCAACTCAACTTCACCAAGTAACGCGAATGGAAACAATTCAAATTCACCAAACAACGAGAATGGAAACAATTCAAATTCACCAAGTAACGGGAATGGAAACAATTCAAATTCACCAAGTAACGCGAATGGAAACAATTCAAATTCACCAAACAACGGAAATGGAAATAATTCAAATTCACCAACAGGAACAGGAGCACCAACAGTACCGACAGTACCAACAGGAACACCAACAGGAGCAGTAGAATTACCGACAGGAACATCAATAGGAACACCAACAAGAAAACCCTCGGTATTATCTGCTTCTAGTAGAGCTTCAACGATAATTGTGACGGAAACAGTAACAAACAATAGCCAATCCTCGGATACTTCTGCTAAACTAGCCCTGATAATCAGCCTTTATCTGGCTGGAGTTATTGTAATTGTTGGTATTTTTGGTGGGTATTTGGCTTGGAAAAAATTCAGAAAAAGAAAACTAACTAACACCAATGAAACAATTGCTCAGCAAGAAACAGGTGCTCACGAAATAATTAACTAATAATAGAAATGAGTTTTATTCTTATTTATTAATTACTCTTAATAATTCGTCTAAAAAAGAAATCGATATATCAAATCAATTTTCTTACAAATAATCATTTTACTGTTTCAGTTTGTAATATCGTTATATCGTCACCATAAGGGCTGTGAGGGGAGGGGGTCTAACAGTGTCTTATGTTATATGTAATTTATAAAGTCACATGCTTCAAATATCTTACCCAGAGGGAGGGTGGGGTGGACTCTATAGTAAAATTATATATGTCACGGCCCTAACGAGGTCCACTTATATAATTTAAAAATTTTCTTGTTAATTTGCTAAAATATTAAATAAATGAGAAACGTATAAAAGCGGAGGGGAAATATTACTCAGTTCAAATAGAACTGAATGGCAAACGATTAGCAACTTGATCGTTACCTCTTGTCAGGAAAGCTGATATCACTGGGAAGTTAATAGTGAAGTTAAGATTGCTGCATGGTGGTGAATTTACTGATGGCAAAGATGAAGTCCACAGATATTCTTTCTCAGGAAGTGGTTTATCAAGGAAAAACTATCTTAATTTGATGATAAATATGAAAGCCAAAAAAATTCCTTCTAAGAAACTGGAAGACACTACAAGTAAATATGAACTTGCCAGAAATTCCGCTTCCTTGGAAGAAACTAAATGTGACATTTGTCAAGGAGAGGGCCAGAAATCATGTGTTATTTTGTAAGAGAAAACTACACCCGGTGATCGAAATTATATATTGCCACAATTATGATGCTACAAGGAGGTGATTTTTGGAAAATTTCTTCCCCTTCAATAAATCATGTAATTTCTGGCCTCCCCTAACCAAAAGATTCATTGAAAATTTACCCACGATAGATGAAACCAACCTTTTTAAAAAGGTAAATTAGCAAAAAAAAAAAACAGATCTTACCAGGCAAATAGCGCCTTGACTTCCCACGCAATGTATTTTGGCTTTGTGATGTTATGATAAAAAAAATTACCACGTAAATTATGGAATGATCTATTATCGTTATCGATACACGTACGATATTGTAATTATTTATTTAGTCGAAATTTATATAAAACCTACGATACACGGAATGTGCGACACACAGAATTTTAGGACTAGAACTAGAAATTGACACTACACTATGGTATAAAATGTGTTGTGTTTAACTTGTTGTACATGCTTAACAATCAGAATGGACGAAACGGACAGAACGGATAGTAAAAACTTATGCTTGTTATGCTTAACTTGCTTAACGATTAGAACGGATGAAACAGGCGGAACGAATGGTAAAAACCTGTGCTTGTTGTGCTTAACTTGCTTGACGATTAGAACAGACGAAACGGGACAGAACGGATGGTAAAAATTTGTGCTTGCCGCTCGCGACTTGTTTATTTTCTATGCAATAGATCCAGAACGGCGGAAACGGGCTGGTTGGACAACCCACCACCACACTGCGGAAAAGCCTGGAGAAGACGTTGGGAATCTTCGGAGACTTTGGATTGGAAGAGTAATAAGTATTAAACTAGAACTAATTACATGAATGCCGTGTTGTCTCGCTTTGCTTTGCTTTTTATTCACTAAAGATACGGATTTTCGCAAGCAGCCGGTCCGAACAACCCTGTGTTGATTGTGATTTTTTATTATTGGCTCCAGAAATACCTAATGGATTTCTCGGGTCTTGGCATTGCTCAAATGCGAAAGCCAACTGATGAGTCCTGTGAGCTAGGACGAAACCCAAGGATACATAATGCTATGCAAGTACGTAGACATTTTGCAAAAAAATCGAGACAAAATTTTATTATCGCATTAGGACACTTCAATCATTAAAGCACCGCTATTTTAATGTGGCTTTCACCCGTCTTCCTTACGCAATAGAGCATCTTTTCACTCATAAATATTGGAGGCATATCACTTTTCCGTGGCATATACTCATTTTTTTTCACGTTTGTCAAAATGCGCCACAATTATGATGTATTAGTGAATGCATACTGTTCGTTATCAATTACTACGTATTTTATTACAAGTGTTCAAGAGGGTATTATGCCAATACGTATGGTTAGTTCAAGAAAAGATGGGTCGAAAAGTATAACATTATAGTTTAGCAAAAACAGGATTAATTATCTGGTAACAATTATCCTAAACAAGTCAAATAAAAGAAGTCAAAATCTCGATAAGAGGATAGTCGAATCGGATTCTAATGAAGTCTTCGTGGAAGCTTGCAGTCTCAGCCTAGGCGAAATGGTGAAATATACTGAATTAGTTTCAACGAGGAGAGCTTTGGCACCGAAAACTAGCTAATCAAATAGTGAAAATTACAATAATGCAAAAAAATATCTGAATGACTTTATATTTGAGGTCTTTTAATTTTGTTTCTTCTTCCATCATAAATAAACCACAATTTCAAAATAATAATCAATGCTAATTATAACGCCAGATTAATTCTTGACCACAAAGGGGAGTTGCTAGCTTTTTGTTCATCCTTTTTCTCTCTACATGCATTATAATAGCGAGTTTTCTATTATCGTTATACATCGATATGCGAACACAAAAAAATATGTATCGATATCACTTTAAACATGGTTACACAATATAAAAAGCTATTTCTATATAACCAACTAGAGTTTTTTTAATAAAGTATTTCCTATATAATACGTATATAAATGCTAGAAAATTTTGCTATAACAATAACTATTACTTCCTATAATAATTTTTTTGACAAAAAAAACTTTTATTATAAAGAAGAAAGTCAACTGCACATAATGCTTCTAGTTATAACTGACAATAACATTTTCGATCATACAAACTAAATTGTTAGTTAAATTGACATTCGGGTATATCAACACTTTTTCATTAGATGCACTTGTAATATTCTAGCTACAATAATAATAAGCTCGTTCTTTTTTTGCTGATAAAAAAACGTTAAAATAATTTCAACAAATTCAAAGTCAAAATATAGCAAAATCAACGAGAACAACCAGAAAATTTTCAAATACATATAGAATTTAGATCAGGATTAGTGCTGGGAGACAGGTGACATCTCTTACATAGTATGGTACGAACAACACCAACATTAACAACAATAACAACACCATGGCCATATGATTTGACAATAACTTCATATGCCTGCGTATACACAGTTGAAGATTCACTTGCTGTTCCTGGTTGTGGTTCTGGCAATAGCAAACCAGTCACACAAAATAGATCTGTTTCATCTGAAAGACCAACAGGACCTATATCAGAAACAGGAGTAGCTAATAGCATCGCTCCTAGTTCAATGACAATTGTGACGGAAACAATAACAAACAATAGCCAATCCTCGGATACTTCTGCTAAGCTAGCCCTGACAGTTAGCCTTTCTCTAGCTGGAGTTATTGTAATTGTTGGTATTTTTGGTGGGTATTTGGCTTGGAAAAAGTTTAGAAAAAGAAATACAACTTACATCAATAAAATAATTGCTCAGCAAGAAGCAACTGCTCACCAAGTTATTAACTAATAATAGGAAATAAATTTCCTTCCTAATTGCTTTTAACAATTCGTCTAAAAAAGAATATGTTGAAACAAGCCCAAGTCGTCATTTTCTTATGATCATTATTTTTCTGTTTCAGCTTGTAATATCGTTGTAACGAGACCCACTTGTATAATTTTAATGAACATTTTCTTATTAACTAAAATAGTAAATAAATGAGAAACGTATAAAAGTAGCAGGAAAATATTACTTAGTTCAGATAGAACTGAATGGCAAACGATTAGCAACGTAATCGTTACCCCTCTTGATATCACCGAAGAGCTAATAGTGAAATTGGATGGTGAGGAATTTACTGATGACAAAAGATAAGGTTCGCGATATTCTTTGCCAGGAAAATGGGGTCTCTTAATTTGATAATTATCTTTCAAAACTTTTAATTAGAAATTGTTATCGGGAAAGACTAAAATGAAAACTACCGTATATCTCCGAATATAAGCTTTTTTGCACAATTTTAGATTTGAAAACTTAAGGGTATCTTATTTTTGGTGTTAACCTTATTAATATATCTATACTGTATGGTTTTTAAGGCTTGAAAAATGGGGTAGCTTATTTTCGGAGATATACGGTAAGAACCTACGAGCAAGTGTGAACTTGCTGGAAAACCAAATACGACATTTTTCCAGTTATAAACGAGTAAATAAACTTACTGAGAAAGAGAATTGGCCTGACTATCATTGAGACGGATAGGATATTCCTCTTTGTCACATTGACAATTTACCCTAGATAAAAAAAACTAGATCTTACCAAGATATGGGCAAGTGAATATATAATATGAAAAACAAGTTGAAAGATAAAAAGTTGAATTTAAAAGATTCTTTATTATCTACTCACAATATTAAATTATCTGGTCAACCAAACATTATTCTAAACAAGCCAAAAAACAAGAATAATTAGAAGTGAAAGAAGGCAAAATCTTGAAGAAAAAGTTGAATCGGAAGAAGATCTTACAGTCTCAGCCTAGACGAAATGGTGCAATATACTGTTAGGCATAACGACACCCTAGTGATCTCACGTGAGATCTTCTCGTGACAAAATCACCTGACGAAGAATCCATTTTTGTAGAAGATCTAATGGTGTAACGGGCGGCGAAAGCGAATTTTGTATAAAAGAACAAAGTGAGTTAGAGGAGGGGAAGCGAGAATAAATAGTATCAGAATAAAAGAAATAGAAAAAAGAAAAATATATTGTTTGGCATTTTGTAATAAATAAAGAGAATCGTAATAAAATAGGCATTGTAACGTCATAGTAAAATATCATCCCAAAAATACAAAAATTGGGTGTAACACGACTTACGTATACACGTGCAACATCTATAAATTCCATAGCGATAGCTCTAATTCTGCCCAACTACCATTAAATTAGTTTCTACGAGACCTTGAGAACCAAAATATCAACCAAACTAATCAGTTAACTAAATATATTAACAATTACAATAAAGCAAAAAAAAAATTATCTGAACGGCTTTATATTGGGGTCTTTCTTCTCTCATCATAACAACGCCAACATAATAATCAATGCTAATTATAACTCTTGACCACACAGCTATTCGTATATAAAATCAAACTCCTAGATACTCAAAGTTGATACTAGACTTTTGAGGACATACCGATACAGATTACAAAAGAACCAAAATCTTTTATTCTCGTTATCTTTATACAGTCAAAATGATACAAAAAAGTGTCATTATAATAATTGACATGGTTACACAAGATAAAAAGTATCGTTATAAAAAGGCATCATTAGAACCAACCTTGACTGTAATAAAGTACGTATTTCCCATATAATACGCATAGTTTTTTTAACAAACCAAATTTTTATTATAGTAAACTGTACATAGTGCCTTTAGTTATAAAGATAATGACAGCTGGAAACCGACAATAGCAACTACATTTTTGAAAATCCAAAATTGACTGCTAAACTGACACTTTGCATACGTACATATATTCAATATCGATCCGGTTGCAAGTTTGTTCTGTCTTTGCTAATTAAAAAAAAAAACGTTTAAAATGACGTTCTAAACGCAAAAGAGATCACAACAATTCAAAGTCAAATAATTTATTAAATAATTAAATCAACAAATTTCTTTTTGACACTTCAAATATACGACATATCAAAAACTCCTATATATATTTACATAGTTTATCATGGTAACTATAATAACATCATCAGTAGTACATGTAGTAGCATCACCAGTAGGAGAAACACCAACAAAATCAACAGCAACATCAGCAACATCAGCATCAACAACATCAGCATCAACAACATCAGCATCAGCAACATCAGCTACATCAGCATCAGCGACATCAGCAACGTCAGCAACGTCAGCAACCTTAGCAACAGCAACGACTGTGACGGCAACAGTAACAAACAGTTCTTATTCTCCAAGTTCCTCGGACACTTCTGCTAAAATAGCTCTGATAGTCAGCCTTTCTCTGGCCGGAGTTATTGGTATTTTTGGTGGGTATTTGGCTTGGAAAAAGTTTAGAAAAAGAAAACGAACTTACATCAATGAAACAATTGCTCAGCAAGAAGCAATTGATCAGCAAGAAACAGGTGCTACTTATACCAATGAAACAATTGCTCAGCAAGAAGCAGGTGCTACTTATACCAAGGAAACAATTGCTCAGCAAGAAGCAGGTGCTCACGAAATAATTAGCTACTAATAGAAGATGAGTTTTTTATCCTCATTTATTAATTACTCTTAATAATTCGCCTAAAAAAGAATACTCTGAAACAAGTCCAAGTCATTATATTATTATTTTTCTGCTCCAGCTTGTAATGTTGTTATATCAAGAATATCTTTATTACGAGAACCGCTTATAAAAGTTTAAGCTCTTTTCTTATTAACTAGCCAAAATAATAAATAGATGAGAAAGGTATATAAAAGTGAGTAAAAATTAGTAAGTTTATTGGATGGTGAGGAATTTACTGATAGTAAAAGATGAGGTCCACGGTATTCTTTGCCAGGAAAATGGTTTCTCTTAATTTGATAATTCTCTTTCAACGCTTTTAATCAAAAATGTCATCGCAAAAACTAAACATGAAAGTCAAAAAAAAAATCTTACTTCTGAGAAGAGATGGAGGGGGTTTCTTTTTGTCACGTTGAAAATTTATCCTTAGATAGATTAATAGCTTATGAAACCTTAAAAAGTTAAACCATATGAAAAACAAGTTAAACTGAAAAGATAAAATGTTGAAGTTGAAAGATTCTTTATTGTGTGCTCTTTATTTATTTCTCTTTCGAGTTCTCTAATAGCTAAAGTCACAAATTAAGGTAAGTAAAAGTTCTAGTCTCTTTCTCAGTAACAAGATATTTCGGTAAATGTCATGTTTGGCTTCTCAGTTCTATCTGAACGGAGTAATCTTTCTTATCTACATATATTGTTTACTATTTTAGCAAGTTAAAAAAGTTCTTGGGCGAATTTTAACGGGATATTATTTTAAAGGAGTGACAAAATACCCATTTCTTATCATTTTCTTATCATATATCCTTATATCGGTTAATTCTTACAAATTCATTGGCGGAAGTAAGGGTAGTTTTTTTTTGGAATCAACAATTCAATCAACTAGTTTAGCAGAAGTGTCCGAGAAAGAATTGCTTGTAGTTGTCAGAGTCACACTACTGGCAAGAATTTCTGGTAGTTGCTTGGCTAATTTGTTACTATTTTTTGGTTGGAACTCTACTCGGAGCGATGCCATTAAAAAACAAACAGAGGAGAAAAACGTTATTAGATGACAAAGTTACTATCTCTAATGCAAAGATGGAAGACATTATTGAAGAAATAGCATCTCTCTTCTCATTATGATACTGTGGTCACATTCCGTGCAGTTCAGAATTTTTTTGGCACAACACATGTTTTTAGTACTAGTCTTGGGGGAAAACTGTATCCTATTCTTGTTTAGATAAAGCAGTTCGTTATGGTACAAGCCCGGAAATTATTGGATAATAGCTATCCTGAGAAACAACAAGTCAAAATTAAAGAGGAATACCGGCAACAACAACAGGAATAGCAACAGGACGACCAACAAGACCTATACGAGGAACAACTGTGACGACAACAGTAGCTAATCCTCGGATACTTCTGCCTGATAGTCAGCTTTTCTCTGGTCGGAGTTATTGGAATTGTTGGTGAGTATTTGGCTTGGAAAAAGTTTAGGAAAAGAAAAAAATTGCCCTTATTCCCACCAATATAACAATTGCTCAGCAAGAAGCAGATGCTAACGAAGTAATTAACCAAGAATAGGAAATGAGGGTTTTACCACTCTTTTATTAAAATAATTTTCTTCCTAATTACTCTGACCTAAAAATAATAATATACTGAAACAATAATTAAAAGCACAAATTGAATCAATAAAACAGGCGCTTTTCATATTAACTAGTTAAATAGTAAACATTATATAAGAAAAGTATAAAAGTGGAAGGAGGACATTACTCAATTCAGATAGAGACGATTAGTTACCGAAAAAGAATACGTACGTATTGATATCACCGAAAAGCTAATAATGAAGTCAAGATTGCTGCATGTTGATGAATTTATTAATGGCAAAAGATAGTTTTTTCTTGATAAACCATTTCCTGACAAAGAATATCTGTGAACTTCATCTCTTAATTTGATGATAAATATAAAAGCCAAAGAAACTTACTTCTTAAGAACTGGAAGACTATGGGTAAATATGAACTTTTCAGAAATTTAACTTCCTTGAAAGAAGCCAAATATGAAATTTATCAAGTTATAAAACTTACTAAGAAATAAGGGGAGGGCCAAAAATCACGTATTATTTTTTAAGAGAAAACTATCTTCGGTGATCGAAATTATATAATACCACAATTATAATATCTTTAATAAATCACGTAATTTCTGGTTCTCACCTAACCAAAAGAATTAGCTTGACTACTATTGAGATGAAGAATATTCTTTTTTGTCACATTGAAAAATTTGATGAAGCCAATTTTTAAAAAGATAAATTAGCAAAAATTCAAATCTTATCAAATATAAGCGAGTGAATATAATAAATAATATGAAAAATAAGTTAAACTGAAAAATAAAAGTTAAAGTTAAAAGTTCTTTATTGTATATATTTATAATTAAAATAGAATTAAAATATTTGGCTAATAATTATTCGAAACAAGTCAAATAAAAAGAAGTTAAAAAATTTTAAAAATTAATCTTGAACACTAATTAAATAGCAATAATTATAATATGCAAAATAATACTTAAATAATTTTATATTTGAATTATTTTATTTCTGTTTTTATTATAATTAAATCACAATATCAATATAATAATTAATATTAATTATAACTTCAAATTAATTTTCAATCATATAAAAAATAAAAAAGTTGCTATAATACATATAATCTAGTTATATTAATAAAATTTTGATCAATTTTAAATTTTTTCACATTTTATTATAAAATATATATATTTTTAAAAAAACTCTATATAAAATAAAATCTAATTAGAAAAAACTTTTTATAAATAATACAAATATTAATATATTTATTATAATTAAAAAACTAATTTTATATAAATTTAATAAAAATTATAATAATATAACAAGTAATAAAAAATAATTATTTTGTATATTATATTAAAAATACTAATTTTAAGAAAATAAAAAAAATATTTTAATAAATATTTTAAATTTTTACTCTGAAATAATATTTTTTAATTTATAAAATTTTTTATTTTTTGAATCTTTTTGATTATTTTTTAGATTGTTCTGGTTTTTTTTGAATTGTTCTAGTTATTTTTTGAATTATTTTATATATTAATATTCATTTTTATTTTTCTTTTTTGTACTTATTTTTTTATTCTTATATATGTAATTTATTTTTGAATTATTATTATTATTATTTTTGCTTTTTTGTTAATTTTTTAGCTTCTATTAATTTTTTATTTGTAAATAATTGAGCAAATAGAAGTATTTTTTTCTTTTTATAATAAAACTCAAATTAATTTTCTAGAATAAATATTTTAGTTAATATTTTATTTAATAAGTATTTGCAAAAATAAATATTTAAGAATTAAGTATAAAAAACTTGTACCTGAATTTTTGTAAGTTTTTATTTCATTTTAAATTACTTTTTTTATTTTTTAGTATTTATAATTCATTAATATAAATATAATAAAAATATTACTAGTTTAAAAAATTAATTATATAAAGATAGATTAAATTCTTTAATTATTAATGAAAATTTAATCAATTAAAATAAATTATATTGAAATTTAATAATTATATTAAAATTTTAATAAAAGTTTAATTCAAAAATTCAAATCCAATTAAAAATTTGATTTAAATTTAGTTCGAATTTTGAATTTAATCAAAAATCCAGTTTAAGTTCAAGTAAATATTTAAAAAAAGTTCTAAATAAAATTATAGATTATAATTAAAATTACAAATTTATATAAAATAATTAAAATAAATATTCAAATAGTTATATAAACTTAAAAAATATTTTTAATTAATATAATTTTAATTTATTTTAATTAAAATAAAAAAATATTTTTTTAGCTCTTTAATTTTTAATTTATATAACAAAAGATTTTTTATTATAAAAATTAATTTTAAATAAATATACTTTAAAGATTTATTTATTATAAAATTTAAAAATTTAAAATAATTTTATTAAAAAATTTTCTTTATATTTTTATTATTACTATTTTATATTAATATTTTATAATAAATTATAAAATATATAATACAAAAATAATAATAATCAAATTATTTTAATTAAAATTTTCTTGAAATTTTATTAAAATTTTAGAAATTTATTCTTTATTTATAATATGAAATATTATTTTTATTAGTTATATTATTTTATATAAATTTTTTTAATATTTATAATTATATTATTGGTATTAAATATTAGTATTAAATTAATAAATCAGATTATAAAATTTAATTATTATTAATTCAACTTCTATTATATTTTTCTTATAAAAAGAACAATTATTTTATTTTTATTTCATTAATTTATTTTTATTTTTATTATTATTTTGAATAATTATTCTTCTTTTATTGTTATTCTTCTTATACAAAAATTTTGAGTAAATAAAAATTGTTGTTATTCTTAATTTTATCTTAATAAAAGAGTTTGAAATACTATATGTATTATCATGAGTTCTGAATTTAGATAGGTAATCTTGTGACATGAATATTCAATTAATATCTATTGTAATTTCTCAATTTTTTATTAACTTTAATCCAGTTATATTAGAATTAATATGTGGTGTTATGGTTCAAAATTATTCTTAATTTTTTAAATTTAGTCATGTGATCTATATATATAGAATACAGAGATTGCAGAGATAGCAGAGTTCTTAGATATATCAATATTATTCACTATATCATATTTATCTAACATATATAATATATTTCATATTGTAATAACTTAATTATAAATTATTTTATATAAATAAAACATAATTAAAGCTTTGAAAAAGATATTAATTGATCAATACAAAATCTAGCTAGTCAATAAATTGCTTCTTGTTTATTGTTTAATAAAATTATACATTAATTGATTTTATAATTATTAATCTTATTATAATACTTATCTTATATACTACTAGATACTCAATCAGATTGCTATAGAATATTAGTACTGTATTACTATAGAACTGTTATTATACTAAATAAATATAAAGAAGATATTTATTAGTAGTATTGTTATCTATTCTAGATTAATAGAATAGAAGAAGCTGCATAGTTTCATGATTTTAAAGCAATTAAATTAAATTATTAACTTATTGAAATAGATGTTGATTGAACAACTATATCATGAAATTACCTATCTGAATTCAGGACTCATGACAGTAATGTGATTTTTTCTATTTTAATAATAAAATAGGATTATTATTACTAATAAATATCTTCCTTTATATTTACTTAGTGTGTAAATATAGTACTGATATTTTATAGTAATCTGGTTGAGTCATCCAGTAATACATAATAAAGATAAATATTATAACAATATTAATTATAAAATCAATTAATTAATATACAATTTCATTAAATAATAAACAAGAAATAGTTTATTAACTGATTTGATTTTGTATTGATTAATTGATATCTTTTTTAAAGCTTCAATTATACTTTATTTATAATAATTATTTTTTACTAATAAATAATAATAAATGTAATATATTAAATATATTGAATATTTTGTATATATTAAATATATTAATATTTTTGATATTTTTAATAGAATTATGAAATTATAAAAATTATATAAATTATGAAATTATAGTAATTATATAAATTATGAAATTATAAAAATTTTCAAGTATAACACTATTTACATACTAAGTAAATATAAAGAAAGATATTTATTAGTAGTAGTGATATCCTATTCTATTTTAATAGAATAGAAGAAGTTACACTGTGTACTAATTCTAACACAACTAGATTAAAGTTAGTATAATCAAGAAATTATCAGAGATATTAATTAAATACACATATTATAAGATTATTTACCAGAGTTCAGGACTTGTGATATTATTTTGGTTAACTTTCAAAATACTTAAAGGTATTTATAAAATTTAAGAAATATTCAAAGAGAACTTTTAATGTCTTAATGATAATTCAAAGTATTAATAATACTTTATAACTATTAGACTAAATATAAATAAGTACTAAAAATACTAATGATAGAATCACTTAAAGATTGGTAACAGTTGTATTCTTTTAAACACAATAATCTGAACTGCTAAAAAGAGTTCTCAAAATCTCAGAGTCAAAGTTATAGAAATTATAATATTCATATTATTAGCAATATGAAATTAAAGATAAATAATATATTATTAGCAATACAATATTGAAAATAAGTTTATGAATAATATATTATCAGCAAATATAATCTCAAAGATAAATTTATGAATTATAATAAAAATTTCTTTATTTAATATAATATTCAATAAGTTTCATCACAAATATATTTAGATAACCTAGTATTAAGATGATAACTTTTATAGCTTTTCTAGCAATCTTGTTTAAACTACTATAATATTAATTCAAGATTTGTATAACACTTATAACAATAGTACTAAAGTGATTATACAAGAAATAAGAATACTTTGTCAAAGGGATGTAAAGAGAAGTTTGCGCTTAACTATATAAAGTGCAAACTTTGCTTATTTAAATGATCAAAACTATATAATAACTAGCTATAAGATAATAATTAAGAATATTACTATTAAAAAACTTGTTCTAATCTAATTCTAATAACTATAATACATATTGCTTTTATACAAATTCAAATTATAATTCATCAGCTATATGAATTTATATTCACTAGTTCACTTCAATTCTATTGATTCAATATTTATTTATTCATTCACTCATTTACTTATTCATTTACTTATTTGTTTATTCGCTCACTTGTTTATTTGCTCATCTTACATGATTAGATTCTTCCAATAAGATATAAGATAATTATAATCCAATAATATTAAGTGTAAATAATTCAGTAAATTATTTAATCAAAGTTTGTTATACAATAGTATAAAAGATATAAAAAGTATAAAAATATAAAAAGTATAGAAAGTATAAAAAATAATAAGAGTACAAAGTGAAAGTATATGAATATAATAATTAATAATATACAATGTAATTATAAAATGTTCTAAGTTCTTTATATGATTTTCATAATTTCGTAAAATTTTACAAATTATGAAATTAACAATTTTTATAACATAATTGTAATAGTATTATATAAATCTGTTCTTGAACTCATGATTTGAATATAAGATATTAATTAATGTCATAACTTGTGAAATATATTATATTTTAATAATTTCAACATGCTATTATTTTTAAAACCTGTAATAAAATCACAATAAATTAATTTATAACTTATTTCAATTGACAAAAATATAAGTAATTGAGTAATTTGATTAATATTTTTACCAGAACTTAGTAATTTATAAATTTTAGCATAGTTTTTAAGAAAATTCTTTATGACTATAACAACAATTATATTAATAATTATTTTATTTTTTCATCATAGTACTCTTTTTATATTATTATAAATATGTGATATTATATTATTTGTCACCAGATGATTTCTGATATTTTTCAAATAAGTGTGATCAATTTTTAATATATTGAAATATATTTTCTAATAAAGAGATGTACAATCAAATCTCTCTATAGTCATTATCTTTAGGAAAGCAAAATTTGGTAACTATAAAGAAAATGTGATTATAAAGAGATTTTTTTACTATATTTATATGTAAATAAAAAAGCAAAATATAATAATTATAGAGAGATATGACTATAAATGAGTATGACTATAAAGAAATTTGATTGTATTACAATTTCAATAATAAAAAGTTCTCTTATTAGTACGTGTTTTTCTTTTAAAATATCTGCTGATATTTATTGATTCACTATTTATTACTTTCAGCAGATCAAATATATCTTGTTCAAATTTAGAAAGAGCTTGGAATATTTCATGTAGTTCAACAAATCTTTCTTTTGAAATTCCTTTGAGCAATTACAATTGCAATCTATTTTTAAAAAGTGTATAACTTTTTCATATTTAGTTAAACTATTATATTCACTATTTTTTATATACAGATAATCCTATATATATTATATATTTTTTGTGATTTTGTTATTCATGATAGTATTGGCAGCAACTTGTATTATTATAATATGTCATATTAATGCAAACATGAATACACTGTATAGATAAGAAAAATAAATTCAACATATTAGTATAAAATATATGACAGCAAAAAAATTGAAATAATTAAATACAAATTAACATTTAGTAAAAATTAATTAATCACAAGTAAAAACAATAACAAGCACCAATTATATATTTTAATTTTTTATTTATGGCACTCCTGAAATCATCTTATATGATATCTGTCTGCTCTAAATTAACAATCAATATAAAGCAAGCTATATATATTTTTTATCTGAACAAATATTTATTTACAAAGCAAGTCAGATGATATAATAAAAAAAATTACAAAAAATATTAAAAATTTTTTTAATAAATTGTGTAATAAAATGAATATTATAAGCTTTTTTAATTTTTTCACTCTCTTTTATATCTGGATACCAGTCTAATAAATCAAATCAGTTTATAAAATATGAATATTTGCTAATCTGTCCTCTCTAACCCAGTCAAAATTAACTATCATAATCTGCTTTTCATCTTTCAAAATCATAAGATTTGATATCTAAAAATCATCATAAACATAATTTATCTTGTACAATTCATTAATAACTTCAATCACTTTTTAAGTAAGAAATAATATATGTTAATAATCTTCCTGAAGAATATCATACATATATGTGAAATACTTACTTAAAAGATATTCCATCATTATCATAAACCAACTACCTATCAGTTTTTCAACTGTTATAAGTTTTGATATAATATTGGCTTTAACACAGTTCCTATGAACATCAATACCATATCTTCTAACAAATTTTACAAAAAGTAGCTGTTAATTAATTAATTCTTGCACAATGAAAAACAATTTATCATCAACCAATTTTTTTTTGTACACAAACTGAAACTCATAGCCATTCTCATTTTTGAAAGAATTGGAATATGAATATACTTCTCATCTTGATAAATTAACATTAATTTTAGTTGGTAAATATAACTTGTTATAATAATCTTTCAGACTTTCCAGGCTTTCTTTCAGCAATCGAAATGTATTTGCAGTTGTGAATAGTAATTCATTATCAAATCTTAACTGCATCTAGGAAATCAGAGATGTGAATAATTTTACCACACATTTTTCATCAGACAGTCCCAGCAATCCTTATATATGGTTCTGCCAGATAAATCAAGAATGTCAAATGGAGATTATAACAATATGGAGAGCTTTTCTGACTAATAAATCTAGCATATGATGCACAAGCTTGTCTGTAAGGACATCCATCACCTTCTCTGAGTTCATTTTTTATTTCCCCTAATAACAGCAGATGTTTAACATGATTGACATTAAATGATATGCAAATCAGCCTCATTATGTCCTCCAAGTGGTAACGTATCAACAGAACAATTAAAATATTTTGAAGTCCACGAAGTGAATTTGGCAAGCCGATCATCTTCAACGTTATAAAACTCTTGCATGTCTAATACAAGTTTTCCAAGTGATTCAAAGTCACCCGCCTCAGCTTTCAGACTGGAAAAATCATCTTTGAAAGTTGCAAACACAGAATGGTATAATGACAACGGAATGTCAGGGCTTTCTGTGCGATAATTAAGGATTATGCCACTGAGTTCTGGATCATTTTGTTTAGATCTGCAGTAACTGGAAGGTGTAATTTTCTTTAGTCTCTTCACCATTCAGATATGTGGGAGCATAATGCTTTCGTTTCAAGGTCATGTCCATTGAGTCTGGTACCGGAGTAGCTATTAATGAAAAAAGGTAGATGGATTAGATAGAAAGGAATCACAAACAATTCTTTAGCTAATTTCCGTTTAAAAAGATATTGGAATGTATTGCATTTGCTATGCTCTTACTCTACGCTCCTCACTATGTCTACTCTACCCTATGTACATACTACTCTATGTCCCCAATGCCCGAGTCACAAAGTCGTTACCTGGTTGAGCTGCAGCAGCAGTGAGCCTGTCCTGTAACAAACGCACTTGTTTCTCCCAGTCCTCCTGTTTATCTTCTTCATCTAGTTCTTTCCTATGTCTCCTCAATTTCTTCAATAATAGTCCCTCGTCTTCCCCCTCGTTGAACTTCTCTAACGCAGCCTCCGCCTTCACTAGCTGCTCCTTTGCCACCTCCACCTCTTGTCTGATTTCTTCAATACTTGCCATTTTTTTTGTTTGTACGACAGGATGATGCGTTTGCGCGATGTGATGATGATGCTAATCGATCAGTGGCTTAATCAAATATGGGGGATCATGATGAAAAACGGATTATGGTGAAAATTTTGGCCAAAATTGTGCAGATCATGAGATCATTTGGCCAGAATTATCGATAATTTCTTATAATAAAAGAGCAATATTTTGAAAATAATGATAAATGCATAAAATATATAACTTAAATTAATTTTGCAATAATATTTATATTGCTATATACTATGTAAATTTATGAGTATAATTGTTATTCAGTTTATTATAATAGATATTGCAAATTTTCACCATAATCCGTTTTTCATCATGATCCCCTACAGTAAATGAATACGATAAATTAAATTGAGCCAAACCTATTTTAATTACTCATTGTCTATAATCTTAAGTAAACAAGAATTGCCGAATTAACAAGTTTTCAAATATTATGGTTTCAAAATATGAAGAACTATCGAATTTGGTACGATTAAAACAAAAAAAAAAAGCAAGGCGTGTAGCTCGATTTAATATCGGAATATGTTGCGAATTTTAGTGGTTTCTTAAACTGCGGGTTTATAAACACGAGATCGAAATGAAGAAAAGACCGTTAAATGATATCTGAAGGGAAAACTCACATGGTTAATTTTTCTTGGAAAATAAGGCATTGGAATGGTATCGTAAAGCGATGTTACTCGATCAGTTAATTTTAAGCAAGCATTTGAAGAATGGTTACAACTCTTTTAAGATAAAATCATCACACATCATCGAGACTTTTTTTACAAAAGAATGTAGGATTTTCTTTGTTTTTTCAAATCTATATAAAACAAACTCCGTTTTCTGGATAATTCGGATTCGAATATTGGAAATTTACATATATATATATATATGCGTGAAAATCTTTGACAGTTGGTTACGATACCGATTGTTTGCTTGCTTTTCTTTGTTCATCATAGAAAAATCTTTTTTGCTTTCTTATCCTAGTTGCTGATATTGCTAATCCTTCAAGATTAAATTTCTTTTTGCAAGTTTGGGGATTGAAGCTTTCAAGGTATGAAAGTTTAGTTCTGATGCAATAGATTCAGCTACAGAATTCGTTTCTTCACCAGAAAAGTGATGATTATTCCACAAGATCAAGGATCAAAGGGAGAGGTCATCAGGAAAGGAGAGGAGATTATCATTTGTATCATTTGAAGAATACTATTTTAGTATATGTACCCAGGTTCAAAACGTACACAATACTACATAAATAATTTGGTGTATCGTCTATCACGTTTGTGTCATGTCACCGGAAAAAACTTTCTTTTATATTTAGAAATGTTGCTAAAAATAAAACATTTGTGTGTGAAATCGACTAATAATAAAACTTGGACTAAAAATAGCTACATATCATATACATCATAAATAATATAATAAATATAACTTCACATCATATTGAATATAGTTTAAAAAAACTATGTACAAACAAATAGTATTGTTGTCATCGTTCAACAACAACGACCTTTTCATTTTTTTCTAACCATACTTTTCTCGGTTTCTGCCTGTCATTTTGCTGTGCCTTCCTCCTCCCCTGTGATTCCTTTTCAACATTTTGCATACATCCAAAAGACCTCCCTGTGTTTTCTTTTTCACATTTGACATCAAAAGTGTGTTCGTGTGAGAATTCAGTTGGAGGTTTTTTTTGTTTTGTTCCGTCGTCTTGCATTCTCAGACTCTTATAAAAAAGATACATTTGCACGTTTTCCCGAAATTATACTTTATTATTCCTACTATTATTCCAACAAACCTATTTTAATAGACGACCGAGTACTCTTAAAAAAAAAAAAGAGAAAATACTGAACGTAAAGCAAAGATTCTTGTACATAGTAAATCCAAACTAATATATTAAAATATGGGTCGTAAAAAGATTCAGATTAAACCCATAAAAGACGAAAGGAATCGACAAGTAATGAAATATAATTAATATTGTTGGTTTTAGTTGAGGTGGGAAAAACACGGCAACCACGAATTATGAATTTCAACCTTGATTTATTCATTGATTCCTAACGCCACATACTTTCCCCCTTACCCTCATTCTTACGCACTATCTCACTAATAACCCCCACATTTTTTTTTCGTTCACAATTATTCTTCATTCACGCAGGTGACATTTCTAAAAAGAAAATACGGCCTCATGAAAAAAGCATATGAACTCAGTGTATTATGTGACTGCGAAATAGCGCTAATAATATTCAACTCGAATAACAAGCTGGTACAGTACGCGAGCACCGACATCGACAAGATTCTGTTAAAGTATACAGAGGTGTGTTTTTGGCGAGGTTTTTGGTGTGAAATTGAAGGTTTTTTGTGTAAATATTTTTCATCAAAAGTCTAAATACTTGACAACCTTTTTTTTTTGATAATTAATAGTACAGTGAGCCACACGAAAGTAAAGGAAATCACGACGTATGTGTAAAGAATAAAATTATTAATGCGTAGAAGAAATATCCAGAAAAATAACTTAACCCTCATGCTTAAAAAATTATTAGTTTGCGAATACAACAGATAATGGCGACGAAGATGATATGCCACCACCAGGATTCGATGCCATTAGTCCAACTACTGATCAAAAAACGGTAATTTTTTAAACTTTTTACCATTGCATATGTAAAAAAAAAACCAAATCGTTGATTACTTATAATGTTCGCACATTAAAAATCAAAACAGCATCGATACTCAATTTCATCACAATTATCACCAACCCCGCCGCAAGCAAACACCAATCCCACACAAACCTACCACACACCAATATCGGCCACATCATACCCGATGAGTAATGCTAGCTATAGCATGTACCCACCACAACAACAGTATATGGTGCAGCAGGTAAATGAATTCAGTCATTTAGATGTCTTTGATATACATATATTTGTCGATAATCTGAACTAGTAAAGAAAATAATAATAATAGAATAGAAACAATTATTGCATATCCCAACTCTTCTTTTATATTTATATAGATAGTGTATAGCTTAGTTTTTTCCCCCGACCAACCTTCGTTTAATATTTTGTGTGTTACTATTTACCAATAAATAGCCCCACCAATTTTATCCACAGGTAACCCAGACGCAAGTCACTCAAACGATGCACCATCAATCGATGGCAGCGATGCCGATGCCAATGGTTAATATGCAAATGTCGTCGATGCCAATGATGACTCCAGTTCATCAGCAACAACAGCCATCACAGCCACCGCCACCACCTAATTCTGCATCTAATCTTCCGCAGTTATCTATGACGACGTCAATTGCCCCACCTAATTTATCAATAACTCAGAGTCCTGCGCCGATGGCTCAGATTGAAGCCAATCCATCATCATCGTCATTATCGAATGTAAATAATAACACGAATGGTACCAATAACGGTGATTTATTATCACCTCCAATTGTATCACCAACCGCAAAGAAACCAAAGCTTCGAGTGACGATTCCCACTGAAACGTCAAAAGAAACTAATATCGCTGCTGCTGCTCAGCAACAAGCCAATCATCATCCACAACCAAATCAACAATCATCTAATCAACAACAGCATCAACCATCACACCCACAGTCCTTACAATCGACTGCTCAACAACAAGATGGATCTTCGGATCATGAAGAAGAAAGTCCATCGGAATCTCAACAACCAATTCAATCATCTCAACCGGTAAGTTAACTTTTTTTAGTCACATTTAATTAATTCGTCAACTCTAACAATTAAATAATCAATTTCGGATTAATCAATCGATTCTTAATGTAACAATAGCCAAGTTCACTAAGACCAACACCTTCGACATCAGATCCAGGACCAACATCAGCACTACCACAACAATTCGCGCAAAATTTACCATCCCCATCAACCTTCTTCTCTGAATTTTATAAATCAGCAGAGCTACCAAGTCCGCTAACCTATAATAATACACCGACCAGCGCACAACCCGGTGCATTTACTTGGCCACCACGGAATATAGCCGGGTATCAACCATCCCCGTTATCAAACCCCTTACCAAAACACGATAATTCCGGTAATTTAGCTAAAACGAGACCTCCACCGACTGATGATAACAATAACGGTAGTGAAGAACCCAATAAGAAAAAACATAAGCAATCATAATTGATTCTTTTAGTTTTTAGTATCTGTCATCTTTTTTATTAATTATATATATATATATACACGTATATATGAATTAGGTAAATAAAAGAATTATTCTTGGCAATTATTATATATAAAGATTGGTTGAATTGTGATTTTTTTCGTTTTGCTAGTTTAGATTAGTTTAGTTTAGTTCAGTTTAGTTTAGTTTAGTTTAGTTTAGTTTGGTTTAGCTTAGTCTGGTTTAGTTAGCTTAGCCTAAATTTTTTATTTTTATATTTTTTATCTTTCAAAATTGGACTTTATTTATTCAATATCATTTTCATCATTTCTTCATCAAATCATCATTTCAAAGAGACATTTATAATATCGTTACTATTATTCTTATTCGATTTTTTTTAAAAAAAAACAGATTTTATATACACTATTATTATTATCTAGGAACTGAGAAAAAATAATGTAAATTATCATTATCATTATCATTATCATTATTACGAAAAATAATCTTTGATTTCTAATACATAGCGATAGTATCTCTGAATTTTAGATTAAAAGGTTTAAAGTTCCACATCAGTTGCATTTTCCATCAACGACATCCCTATAATTGTAAAAATTATCCCATCTCAATCTCCAATGCGAATTGGGTCACCCCAATTCAAAAATTTTAACCTGGGATTATCCCGTTGCCAATGCTATTTTTTGAAACGACCGATTTGCAATGGAATCCTGGCATTAAAAAAAATGTGATAAATACGTATAATTATAGAAAAATGTCCCCGGCGAAAGTAAATTTTTACCATATAATTAAAAATAGTGAGCATGAGAGACAAAAGTTACTATATACGCATATATATACTGTTTCTAGCATTTCAATCCGCATTCAAGCCTGGATTGGCACAGAAAGAGAGCATTTTAAGTCTTGATTTTTTGAGGGTATAATGTCAGAGACATTTCAAAAGTAAATTTTCCAATAGTTACTTATTAAATTTGTTTCAAAAAATCACATTGCCATGCCATTACTTTCGCCGGGAACTGTAATAAATTGAAGATTAATTAAAGATTTATAAATCTGTTAAAGAATTTCAATATAATGAAATCTGTGAATTAATCAAGTCAATTTTTATATGTTGTAATTAATTAAAAGATTGTCCAATAATACAAGTTAATATTCAGATACCTAATTTTATTTGGTAAAATCTATTAATATGTTCATTACGATTTATTAAGTATTTAATAAATTTATTAATATTTTAATATACAGTTAGATTTCTCTAAATGCAACCTTCCTAAATGCAATTTTTCTCTAAATGCATGTTATATTTGATTTTTTCTGTTTTCTGATAAGAGATCTGATTTTATATGCAAACACAGATTACATGATTCTAATTATAGCGCGTGATCTTTAAACTCGGTAGAAAATTTATAAATGTCGCGAATCATTGTGAAATTGGATAATTGTGAAACCAACCAATAATGATGTCGCAAATTATCACATGTCGGATAGCACAAACCAATAAGAATGATCAGTCCAACAAAATAAAGAAATAAAAAATGCAAAAATACGAAGAAATATCTAAATCTAGCTTGGAGCACTAATAAAAATTGTCAGTGAGATAATTTCACATATACTCTTAACTTTGCTCTAATCTTTAACTCTAATCCCGACCTTACAATCAACATATTATATAAATTTCAGTTTCACAATGATTCGTGACAATAAAATAACGTATTTATAATAAAATACAATATGTACAACTTAATTTCAACAACTAAACTTGATAAAATTCAAATCACTACTTCTTGCTCAAAAAAAAATAGACACAAAATTTAATTTCAGTATAATAAAATTATTCAAGCTGAACAAAATTATGTTTTCAGATTTTTTGTAAAACAATTTTTAATAAAGTAGTAATGATTCAAAGTTGAGATAAGTTTACTATTAAATTGATAATTTGACCACCTATATGTGATCAACATATATAATTATGCTCATTGTTGATTGGTTGATTTAAGAATAATATGTTGATTAAACTTTTTCTGATAATAACACCAGTTTTTTAGTAAGAAATAAATTAATAAATTAAACAAAAACTATTGCTATTGTTACCATATTATATGAGTCCTTGGGAGAGTTGGTGAGTGCTTAATAACGTTATAATAAGTTACTTGGCCAGGGTAATTATAGTAAAGTTTATTAAGAATGACGGGTG
>CAJVPL010000435.1:0-26621 GCA_910591945.1 Ambispora gerdemannii
ATTTGCGGAGTACTTCCTTATATGAGTCCAGAGGTGCTAAATGGAAAACCATACACTAAAGCTGCAGATATTTATAGCTTTGGGATGATTGTGTACGAAGTTGTAACAGGTGAACGACCATTCGGTGAGCGAAGTCATGATGCAGATCTCGTATTAGACATCATCATCAATGAAGTACGACCTACGATACTAAATAATGTTCCTGGATGGTGCAAATTTATTATTGAAAAATGTTGGGATTCTATTCCAGAAAACAGACCATCTGCCAAGGAACTTTTCGACTTTATCGACTCTATCTGCTTTACCGATATCAACGATGAGAAGTGGAAACCGAATGTTTTGCATTTTCTGTACTACTGCGCTTTAGAATATCTTAAAACAGACGAAGAAATCAAGGAGAGTCTTAAACTAGAAAGGCAAAGACTAAATGAAATGAGATATCAGAAAAGCTTTTCTATAAATACAAACAGAAAACAACAAATTCACCAAAAAGCAGTTTACACTAGTCGAATCTTTACTTCGAAATTAGTTTCAATTTCAACTGACATGGGTGGGCACTTATTTATTTTAAAATATAAATCATATTACCGTTTCATATTAAGTAAAAATTTATTTGGATATTTAGGG
This sequence comes from Ambispora gerdemannii, assembly GCA_910591945.1. Lineage (NCBI taxonomy): Eukaryota > Fungi > Glomeromycota > Glomeromycetes > Archaeosporales > Ambisporaceae > Ambispora > Ambispora gerdemannii. The sequence continues at coordinate 628 of CAJVPL010000435.1, forward strand.
GTTACAAGTGTCAGTTTGTATGTTCCGGATGAAGGTAGATTTACTACATGTAATTTTTCAAAAAATATAATATTAGAACTAAAAATACTTGTTTGCAACTCTAGAATATGTTACTACTGAACTTGATATAGATATTGATGCTGAGTCTACAAATAACAGAGCAAATAAAGGTGAATTTATTAGTTATTCTACAACTGTGCACAGTAATTATTATTAATTGATTATAATTTTCACTTGCATTTTTTTTTATAATGTCAGCATATGTCTCACAAGAGTTTAATATTTATATTGAGAATAATGGAAAAGATGCCGAAAGAAAAATACAACGTGAGTTTTTTTTCCGTTAATAGCAACAGAGTCTCAACATTTTAAAATATCATAACTTTTTCAATGAAACTAAATTTTAAAGATCAGAAAACGAACAATAAACGTCCTATTGAAAATGTGTCGGAAGAATCAAATAAACGGTTTGTTTTCAATATTAATATACTAAGACACTTGTTGCGTGTATCTCTAGCATATGTAACTAATATCGATATTGATGTCGAATCTACAAGTGCCAGTTTATATGTTCAAAACGAGACAAATGAAGGTAAAATCACTTTGATTTTTTTTTTATTAATTTCTTTAATTAATTGCTATTTTTTCTTTGCAGTACAAGAAAAAATAAGTGAAGATTCCGATCAACATCAAGAGATTACTCGACTCAATTTAATTATTACACAATACATACAAAAACAAGGTGAATGGGAACGAAAACAAGGTGAATGGGAACGTGAACGAGGTGAATGGGAACGTGAACGAGGTGAATGGGAACATGAACGACAAAATATATTACATAAGCTTGAAAAGGAAAATGAAAAGTTAAAAAAACAATAATATTCTATTACCGTTAACGCTGATATAATTTTTTATTTATTATCATTTATTTTGTTTTTTTATCATTTCAAAGATTTAAATAAAACACTGATTTTATAAAGTGAACTCAAAGATGAATTCTAAAATACTCACCGTTGTAGTGAATGCGTTTTTTATCAGGTACGGGATTACTACAATAAGTGTAGTAAATGTTGTCATTTGAATATCATAAAATGTTCTGTCTATTAAAAGAATGCGAAAAAATTAATAGAATACGTATCTTGCAAAGTTGCGTTAAAATTATTATACAATTCAAAGCAAAATATACGCGTCATAGAATCACATGTTAAAAATTATAGTTTTTTAATTTGTTAGCATAAGAAAAACAATAGTAGAAACAAATTTTTTGCATAACAAGTATACTCGTAACAAGGAACCTGGGTAGGGTAGTTGATCTATCAACGCAAAAGAGTCCTGTCTTTCTTTTTTTTATCGCAAAAGTAAATACGTACTATTCTTCTTGAGCAGGACATCGGCTCTAGGGTTTTTAACCTTAACGGCTCGTCAAATAGTATTATCTCTGCCTATTTTTTCTAGTTCCATTATTATATCGCGAGAGAAACCGTCCAAGAAGGAGTCGCGTCACGTTCGCTATAATAAAAAACGTAGACTCGAAAAAGAACAAAATTCGACCTTACCAGCAGAGAGTATAATGAGCCTGTTCTAACAACGACGAACAATCTTCTTTTCAACCCGAACCGGGTATATATGATTTCGAATTTTTTTATAGTATTAGTGTGTAAGGGTCCCTTTTGCGTTGATAGATCAACTACCCAGGTTCCTTGTTACAAGTACAGTGCCCGTCAAAAGTATCCCCGCACCTGTAATTTCCGATATATCATGTGTGAATTTCTTGAAATTACACATGTATACGGTACATATTGTAACAATCTTTTTTGGGCAGATTAAATACGTAATAAAAAAATCCGTATTGCTTATAAATCAAATCTCAGCCGTAAAAAATGTCTTTCGTTAAATCGACGATATAAAATCGTTTTTTTGAGCATCCACCCGAAAGGTCCCAGGCTATCAATGCGTGAGACGGCAAAAGTAGTTCGTTGTGATGAAAAACAGTGCGTTATTGGATCAAAAGATGAGGAGAAAACAAAGACCTGAGCGACAAACCAAAATCGGGCCGACAACGGATCACTATCCAAAGGCAAGACAAACAAATTGCAGAGCTTGCAAAAAAATGATATAAAAGCGCCAGAAATTCAACGGGAAATGAAAAAGCGAGACGTCAACGTTAGTGTACTCACTATCCAACGACGTCTTAGTGAAAGTGGGGGTCGGTATTTCAATAAACTATCAAAACCTTTAATCGAAGAAAAGCACCGAAAAAAACGCCTGCAGTGGGCGAAGAAGCATAAGAATTTTGACTGGGACAATGTGATATTTTCTGATGAAAGTACCTTTCATCTGAATCAACGACTAAAATGACTTGGCAGTTTCCTGGAAAAAGAAAAGTGATACGTTCTGTAAAGTATCCGTTAAAGCTTCATGGTTGGGGTTGTTTTTCATCTTCGGGTTTTGGCAGGTTGGTTTGCTTGGGGTGTAATCTTAATGCGAAATTTATGATTACTATATATGAAAGAGGTCTTCTGCCTTCTGTTGTGGAACTTTTTGGTGAAGATTGTGATAAGTGGATTCTGCAGGAGGATAATGAGCCAAAACGCTGTTCGAAAATTGTGAAAAAATGGAAAGAAGAAAATGATGTTGAAGTTCTTCCCTGGCCGTCAATGTCACCCAACCAGAATCCAATTGAAAATATCTGGGAGCTCATGAAAATGAATCTAGCAAAAAAAAATTAGGTCAATTAGAGATTTGAAGGGTGAGCTAATAAAGGAATGGAATCGCTTATCTAAAGAATATGCGGCTAATTTAGTTAGAAGTATGAGAAGTCGTATGGAAACCCTAATTGGATCTAAGAGCAATTATACAGTGTATTAATTTTTCATGTAATGACATGAACTTTTAAAATAAAAAATTTTTTTGACTTACCTTACTTTCATAACGAGTTAGAGGTGCGGGGATACTTTTGACGGGCACTGTATAATATATTATGCTTATTAATTTGAAAAAATATGGCTTTTCAGCTTAATCCTAACCCTAACCCTAATCCTAATTCTAAAAGATTATTTTTCAAGTTTTAATTGTTAAGCTAAAGCTTAGATATTATATTTATTTATATATTTATATATTTTTCATAAATACAAAGTGAAACAAAAAGTGAAAAAATAAAAAGTAAAATAAAAAATGAAATAAAAATTAAAAAATTAAAAAATTTACTATATAAAAAGTTTGATTATTTTTGAATATTTTAAATTTTTTGGAATTTTTAACTATTTTGAAATTTAGTAATAAAATTTTATAATGAGATTTTATTAACTTCAATCATTATCTTCTTAACTTTTCAAATATATTATCAAGTTAAATACATTATTACAAGTTTATTTATTAATTATTAAATTAGTTTATAGACTTGAAATTGTATTAGAAAAGAAAATTAAACAATATACAAAATATTAAAAAAGAGGAATATCTAAGTTCTATATTAATTTTTATTAAAATTATAATAATTCAAAAATATAATATAAGAAAGTTGTGTGAGAGTAAAGATCAGAGAAGAGAAAAAAATATAAAATAATAAAAGAATAGTTGATAAAGAGAATTTGAAATATTCTTTATATTTGTATAAAACTTTCCAGAGCTAAAACAATATAATTAGTAATAACAATAACAAAAACTCTTTTACTTTGTTCTTTTCACAAATGAAAAATACCAAAATATCAAAATTAAAAATAACAAATATTCAAAGTAACAAAAATCAAAATACTTAATCAAGATAAATAAATTTGATAACAATATTTTGTTTAGTACAATATAATACAAAGTTTATAAATTCAATAACAGCATTTTGTTTGACATAATATGATTCAAAGTCACTTATATGCAAGCTTTAATGTGTACAATTAAAAGTGAAAGAGACAAATATTATTTGAAAGAAGATTTTTGTTAAGAGAGGACTTTTATTTTTTTCATTTGCAACATGTCAAGACTCAGACAGCACCATTTCTATTTATACATTTTTTAAAAATACAATTTCAAGTATAATAACTATCTAATTGATAAAATAATCATTCAAAAGTTAAATAATAAGTGAAAAGTAAAAATAAAAGTGAAATAATAAATAAAAAATGAAATAAAAAAAAGTTAAATAATAAATAAAAAGTTAAATAATAAATGAAAGTGAAATGAAAAGTGAATTAATAAGTAAAAAAGTGAATAAAAAGTGAAATAATAAATGAAAAATAAAATAATTTGAGGGATTTTTGTTATTATATAAATATTTTTGAATGTTTTGTGTTTTTCAACTATTTTTGGAATTAATGATTTTTATGTTACTATTGCAACAATATGTATTATTAGCATTAGTCTAATGAGCATGAACCAAATTACTCCGACAATGCGGACACTTCCGCGTATATGTTTTGAATTCATCCATAACACATGGAACCCACGCCAACGGAAAGAAAAAGCAGCATAGAACAATTGCCCAGATCATACCTTGATCGTTCATATGACTTTCGTTGATAGGATTCGAGATGTGTCCACATTGATTACAGTAATCAGGTGGACCAGAAACGGGCAAAGATGGTTGAGGTGGTGAGAAAACATGTACTATTGTTTGTCCTGTTTCGTTTTGGGTAGATTGGCTCATTTGGCTCATTGGTGGTTGACCAACGTATTGTTGATTTAAATATGTCGCTGCAGGTGGAGGCCCAGGAGGTGGACCCAAATCTTCCGGTGGTGGACCTGGTGGCGGTCCCAAATTTGACGATGGCGGTTGTACTGATGAATATTGTGGTGGCGGAGAACCTAATTGATGTTGTGGTTGCTCCCAAAATGGAGGTGTTGCCTTTGATGACATTTTTAGTACTTGAATATAAAATTTGTGTCGTTTTGATTATTTAGTTATTTATAAAATTGGTTTGTTATTTAGTGCGCTAATTATTTAATTTTTTACAACAGCCTGGATCATTGTTCTTTTAAAATTTTCGGAAAAAGGATTTTTTTATTTAATAACTTTCATAGACGAAACTCATTTAACGATAAATATGATAATTATTATTGTTCGTACGTATCGGTATTGGTATTACATGTAGTATGTATGTACATGTACGTAGTTGGCGTCAATACATCCTTGTCATACAATATTTGGATATATGGAACAGTGTCCTCGTTTCAATCTTTAATCAAATAACTGTAAAAAAATGTCTGAAAATAAAATAATAATGTCTGAAAATAATTCAGAAAACCAACGAAATCAGCAACGGGATCTAAATGTTATACCACCAACAATTGTTACAACAAATACAGATGGTATTGGTGGATTTATAGTCTCTTCTCCAACTTCAACTAACGATAATGATACACTTCCTTCTCCACCTTCGGTAATTTCGTCTCCTCCGTTGGCATTAAAAATTGAAATAGAACCATATAGAATACAAGAGCCACCTGTAAATCATATTCATGAAATGAGAAATCACAATAATAATTCACAAAATGCGACAATAACAACATTGCCATCAATGCCGTCATCCTCCATGGATAATTTTGAATCACCTCCTCCATACGAAGCTACTTTAAACACTCAATCACATAGCAATCAAAATCAATCAACTGAAGAGCAAATGCACAATGCAGAAATTCAATTGCCACAACCAGCAGTAACTTCAAACGTCACTGGGCACATGCCACCACAATCACCACAACCACCACCACCAACACAACCAAATCAACCACCATCAGAAACAGTAATCTACATGGGAAATAACATGAATCCAGTACCTTACTCTGCAGATTCCACATTTCCTTATTGTCAGTATTGTCGTAAACGAGTGGTTCCTTATATTACACATGCGCCAAGCCCTACTGCTTGGTGTTTTTGTATCTTGGCCCTTTTTTGCTTTTGGCCGTTGTTTTGGGTACCGTTTCTTGTTTGCAAAGAAGAGCGTCAAGCATGCTCGACTTGTAAACGCGATCTAAATTAGAAAAGATAATTAGAGAGACGGAAAGGGTGAAAAATATAATAATACTAATAGAACAGGTTACTATAAATTTTATCAAGAATTTACTACAAGAAATCTATCCAACGAAAGGTACGCCACTTTATTTTTCTCTTCACATTCGATTATTTTAACAATAAATGCATCAAACTATGATGTCTATTTACTTTATAAAAGAAATTCTATTGTACGATACACCGAAAATCTAAGAAACCAGAATTATCTGTACCCATCATTCAAGTATTGTTTTTTAATAGCTAACGTAACGATAAATATTGTCACCACCGAAGCCGAAGATCAGATGTAATTTTTACCTTATTAACCAAGACTAATAAATTATGAAAAGTACTGTACAAAAAGAAGCGCCTTAAAAATATATACAGAGAAATATCTCTAAGTGCGCTCCCTTGGGACCATATAAAAAAACGACTGTGTGCATTTAGAGAGGGTGTGCATTTATAGGGTAAATAATTAGAGACCTTGTAAGTTTGGGACTGAGCCATAGAGTGCATTTAGGGAGGGTGTATATATGTGTGCATTTATAGAGGATGCACTTGAGGTTTCTCTTACCAAATTCCATTTTTTTGGAACGAGGAATTTGAAACCTATTACTAGTGTTCCCAAGTCATTCTTACGGTCAACGCCCTGATTTAGCTGAAGCTTTTTTATGGGATTTGCCTTGGAAACAAAATATTTAGAGTTAAAATTTCACTAACGCTAATTAAAAAATTCATCTAAAATGGCAATAAAAATATTTTTTATAATATTTTAAAAATTCGCTAGGTTATTGACTTTAAACCGAAACCAAGGGCAATTAAATCGATGTTAGAGGTGATAGAATTTTTTTCGAATATCCAAAACACAGAGCGAAACTTTCTTATAGTATCCCTCAAATGAGCATTGCTTGGATTTCGAAGCCGTAAATGAATTTATTAAAACATTGTTCATTTCTTGCTTATGGTCTTTGTTTCATATTAAATCTTTCAATTTCATCTACTGCGCTTTAATCAAGTCGTCTGCTACCTTTTTGGTTTTGTAATCTCGAGCAGTTCTTGTGTGCAAAGGTTTCGCACCTTTGCACTGACATAGCGGCGCGGCAACATGGTGGTCCCAAAAATAACATAGAATTAAATTAGTATTAAAAGGCGATTTGTGGATTAAAAGAAGAGGTATAAAAAGGCGGAAGTGCCAAGCATTTTTTGTAAATCATTTTTGTTAAAGCGTCATCTCCTGATTATCGATTATTTTAAATAAATTATTTATTATAAATATAAACATAATTATTCAAAATAATATTTATTTCATTCTTAAAATAACCTCATTCCTGTTAACAGTTCTAATACTGAAACAAGAATTTAGGTTTGGTAATATTGTATAAATGAGCTTAATAAGTAGCGATATTTGAATATTTCTATCCTATAACACTCAAGCAACACCTCCCCTCGAGAGAATTCGGCATTCGTATGATACCATAAGTAACTACCCCTTTTTTCAATCGTAGTTAAAAGGAGCTTGGCGTCCCTCTTAATCATAATCAAGAAAGCTTGATATTCAAGTGATCGACCGGATAAAAATGCACTGTTTCGAACTTTAGCGGTGAAGAGATGCACATTTGTTTATAATGTCAATTTGAAATCTTAAATATGATAGAATTCTTTCGAACCTATGAAGCAAGGTAAGAACTTGCAAAGAAGTAAGATGATGTTGAATTTATACAAAGTAATAAACAATTTTTTCTGGGTAATCTGTTTAAGGGTATTATATTATCTAATAGGTAATATTACTTACAGTGCTCGTCAGAAGTAAAGTACCCCCTTAACTTTCCATAGATCATGTGTAATGTACTAAAATTTTCCGAGAACAAAGAACATTACAAATGCTGATCGTTGATACTTTTTTATAGATTGGTCGAGCTTCTATATCGGGTATTGTATGTTCATAAAACTTTCATGCCCAAATACAATAAATTGACAAAATATCTCGACGTCTATTAGCCCAATTTGAGTGAAAATACCACCATTTGATTCGCCTAGATTAGGCAAATTGTATGGTATTATTTTTCACTCAAATTGGATCACTAGACGTCGAGATATTATGTCAATTGATTGTATTTGGGCATGAAAGTTTTATGAACATACAATACCCGATATAGAAGCTCGACCAATCTATAAAAAAGTATCAACGATCAGCATTTGTAATGTTCTTTGTGCTCGGAAAATTTTAGTACATTATGGAAAGTTATGGGGGACACGTTACTTCTGACGAGCACTGTAATAGGTAGTATTACTTGTGGGTAATATTAACGTTAACCATTTTTGATGTCACTTACCTATAATCGGAATTAACATACAGTAATAGTCGAGTCAAGCATTTCATGTGACTAATATGGGAGGACCATAAAAATGGCCTATTTCATAAATAGAATAGCACACGTACTACGTGTACACCTAAAATTTTATACTGAATATTTTTGCTTAGAGGTCGAAGACTGATGTCATAATAAAATTTTGCGTTATTTACGATTTTCGTTTTTGTCGTTTGGTTTGTTACATGAGATCTGAATTTTAATTGGTTTCGGACCTGATCATAGGTCCGATTTTGTTTATCATATGGTGACTAATCAGGAAATTCATTTATCAAACTAATTCGGCCCCGGTTCGTAAACCGGGACAATAATTCTAAGGATACACATATTGTGACGTAACTATAGCGGACAATTTTTATAGAAGCTTACTATATGTCGGGCTCACGATTGTATGTGATAGTGACTATTATCTCACGTGCATGTATTACACGAAATCTCAGGAGGGGGCGGGGTCCCTATAACAAATGGATATTAGCTAATATTTGTCACTCTCCTAATCATCAATCTATGATTACATCATGTGATTTTCTGTTAAGATTTCAATAACGATTTTAAAAATTATATTACCGTATACGCCATTTATTGCTCAATGCTAAGAATTTTCTATACATGCGCATTTTAATGTACGTACAAATTCGAACCTGTGTTTCACCGTATATGCCATTTACATGTATTAAGAAATGTCTTAATACATCAAACTACCACCAAAATATTATATAGAATCACTAAGGTAAAACTACGTATAACGAATGGATATGCTTACTAAAAATCTTAGTAATACCATTGTTGGATCTAATTTCCTGCAGATTTATGCTTGTTTTGAATATGCTGATGGAGGCACTCTCAATGAATATTTAGCTGCAAATTCTCTAAACTAACTGGGTCCGGCAAGTTACATTTGGCCATACGATTTGCAGAAGGATTAAAATTTATTTCATAATACATAGTGATAGAAATTCGATAAATCATGTTCGATTTAAATTACAAACAAATGTAGTTGCTGTACTTGTTTCTTTGAATTTATAAATATTCAGATACTTTTGAATCTCAACCTTGATAAACTCATAATAACGTTCTCGTACGTATTCAATGATTATTAGGATTTATTGGAGACAGAAATTATCACCGAGATGAAAGGCCAGATATACTTAGCATTGTATTCTGCTCTGGATGATTGCGTTATGATAGATATAGATGCTTCGTCAACAGTCGAAAAAAGAATGAGAATCTTCGGAACTCCAGATAATATGTTGAACTATACCAAGCATGTTGGCCGTCGACATACAACCTTCTATATTAACAATGAATGACAAGCGCAACCACTCGATCCTAATTGCCATACTAATAAATACCATCATTTATTTGTAAATTCAGTGCTTTCGCAAATGCCCGATTTCCATTATTGTTTAAATCCAAATTGCAGTTCAGGTCAAATTTGTAGTTCAGATCTAATGCATTACTATTTCAGATTCACTTCTCTAATCTTTATAATCAAATTATAGATGCAGCACTACAAATCTTGTATAATCCACATAATCCACTCACTCCCAATCACAAACCTCGATTTTGTATCACCACAATGTACATCTGAGCGCTCCACACATTCTTCAGATAACTTATTCTTAAAGCACGCAATAACAACAGTATGCAAACACATATCAAAACTATTTTACCGAAAACACCTCCTTAAAATTTTCCTCTTTTTCACTTGCCGCCGCCGCGACTGCTATGCAATCCAAGAAGATGCACGCAACAAACGAAAAGAAGCTGTGCGACTAGGAAAATTACGAAAATACGAGGCAAAGTCATAAAAATTTATTCGTGAAAAGACCAAAACTTGTCCGCGTTGCTCGAGGCGAATTCAGAAAACAGTTGGCTGTGACCATATGACATGTAGGGCCAGCGTAGCCAACAAAAATTCACGTGAGCGTGATGTGGCATAACCCAATAAGAACGTCCTGCTGAGTGAAGCAAACAAATCCGACAGAAGAAGATGAAAAAAAAGAGAAAAATGTGAAAATATGAAAAACAGATGTTAAATCTGGCTTGAAACACTAATTGAAAATGTTAGAAAGGCAATTTTACATATAACCTTGTCCTCCACTCTAACCCTTACCCTAACCCGAACGATAAAATATCCTTTAACGTTAATTTTCCGGGATGAATTTTGGTGACGCTGGGGAAAATGGAGCTTCCTGAGTATTACTCACCCACATGTATGAAATTAAGATGATCCAAATGAAACCTGTTAAATTTGCTGACTCACCTACCCATCTCAAAATTACGTAATTTCTGGAAGCTCCCTAACTGTGGTCATGAGTTTTGTTGGATGTGAGTATTTCGTTCTTTATTCTTACTATTTTTTCTGAACTTAATAGTTAGATAGAGTAAATTAACTTTCTTATTCGTGATGAAAGATACTCACCATTTGCACAGTCAAAACGCGATATAAGAATTTTGCAAATATCATTGTATTGAATTATAAAAATCATTATATCTTAGAAAGTTTATTAAGTATTTTTGGATTTTTCATTATTATACGTATCGAGTTTTTAGTTAGTCATCATTATATCGAGTATCATTGTATCGAGTGAAGAATAACATATCGATATTGAGAAACAATAAAAAACTATGTCACACTTGCCTAAATCAAAAAAGAAACAAACTCTGGATAAAAACGATATATTTAAATATAAGAATATTTTAGAAAAATATTTATTTAATTTTAGAACCCATTGAATAAAGGACATTGTTGACTCTTCAATTGTCTAAAATGTCTGTCTAAAATTGTTTTGTCTAATTAAATCCAACAGACATGTCTAAAAGCTTAAACCGTTTTTTATAAAATCTGACCAAAAACCCACTTAACCTGTTCAAACCCCTCAAATCGATATTAATTTTTATTGGGGACTCCGTTGTCTCAAATTCATCGCGTTTGTTGATTTGGGCAAGATCCCTCATATACGTTACATTCATCTAATTTAGTACCCTAGCCATGACGAAAAAAAGGTCGGATCATGCGATATTTGTGTAATAGAGGTTATTGTTAAAGGTTAATTTAAAGGTTAGTATTAGGGCTGGAGCTGGAGCCAAGATTATATGTAAAATTGCTTTCCCGACATTTTTTTAGTGTACCAAGCTAGATTTAGGCATTTTTGCCGGGCTGATAAAATATTTATCGGTTTGTGCCACCAGCAGCACGTGATCTGACCAATTTTCCCCATGGCTAGGGTAGTTATAATTTCGATAATTACAATATCGATATACAATATCGTTCGTGAACTTTTGAATGTAATATCAACATACTAATGCTTCTATTAAATGCTTGTAAAAAATCAACTTTTCATAGTATATATAAATTCTAATCTAAAATATTTGAGCGATACCAATGCTTTAGACACGTAATAACACGTATAGTTTCAGATTTAAAAATTTCGATAAAATTTCGGTAAATCGTTACTGAATTCAGTATTACCGATGCCAATCGGTAATTATTCGAACCGAAATTTTCAAATAATCACCGAAAAGTTCGGTTTACCGACTGATCAGTAACAGTTTTACTGAACCGTTCGGAGTCCCACAAAATATGTTACAAAAATGCATCCCGCGTAGGCCATGCACCACAAAATAGCGCGACAGAGCCAAGGAACTATTTCCAAAAACAAGTTTTCGAAAGGATGGTTTTCTAAGTTAAATAGTTCAAGGATGTTCCGAATTAATTCCAATTAAAAGACTTACGGTTTTGTCCTATAATTAAAAAGTTTTATCGGTCTTTCTGTTATTTGGATTCTAATGTATGAAAAAATTTGCAGAATGTCTATAGCTAACCTTTGCTCGGTTTGAATAGTCAGGAAAAGATTTTGAGGACATATTTGAATAGAAGCTACACAATCCATTTCAGTAGCATTGCTAGGATCCTTTTCAGTCGATATGAAAGTCTGACACTGCTTAGTACTGGTTGTAATATATGGTACTTTGGGAATCCAAAAGGAATTCCATAGACTGTTCAAAATCGATTTCCTTTTGAACCAGGAAAGATAGAATATATAATAATAATCCTAATTATCAGTGATGAAATAAAACAAAACTTATTATAAAGACTTTTTAATGACGTAGAAAAAAGAGAAGAGGAAAGCTCGCCGTGAATGTCTATCGAAAAGAGTTATGGACTTAGTTAGTGCATAGAATGAAATTTAACCAAATATGATGTATACATGCCTCCAATTCATATACAGTTTCCATAGTCTTAGATTCTAGAAAAGATTTATCATGGATCTGTGAGGGGTTTAGATGCTTATACTCTAAATTCGTCAGCAATTATTCTTTTAGATATCGCGACTTCTCACTTTTTTGCAACCCTGGTAGAATGATTCTAAGTTCCAAACGCTCTCTATATGAATTGGTAAATTGGTCATATTGATGTAGATTTCTAAAAAAAATTATGACATTTTCCGACATTTGCAGATTATCGGTGTAGCTCAAGTACGCAAGATAGCGCAGACCTCTATCTGTCGAGTATGAGAGATGACTTCTATCTAAGAAAATAAAATCGAATTGTTTAAAAAAACTCGAGAATTTATCACTTGCATTTGATTATTTACTTACCAGGCAAAAATTCTTTTTTTATACCTGGACAATCTTCACAATATCAATCAAGATGGTTGTATATCCGATGAGTAATAAGAATAAAATTATTATTAAGATGTTGCGAAGAGCTAGCATCACCCGGGTCTTTGAACGACGATGCTCTCCAAAGAACTCGTGACAATACATATTTATTGGTAAATTATTAAATCGACTATAGTAATTTTTTAACTGAAAGCCCAGTTGTCACGGCGTTTGGTTAAAATCATTTATCTATTTATTTGTGAATGGTGCAGTGTATGGAATATTGTCTCCTATGTTATATAGTACAGTCAAACATCTCTGAGTGCATATTCTTGTGACTGGTTGATACATTTAAAGGCCATAAAGTCTTATGTTTTGAGACTAGACCAGAAGATGCCTGCATTATAAGTGTTTGACTATAAATTACCCTTATTGTTGCTATGGTGCATAACATCTAAAATTATCAAACGTTGTATTTTATAACATGTACAGTCAAAACTGGTTATAACGAAGTGTGAATAAAACCTCGATATAACGAAGTTTGAAGTTTGCAACAACTTGATAGTTCGCTATAAAACTATAGTAAATCTTTATATAACAAAGTTTCCAAAAATTTTTACTAATTATCCGGCCACCTTCGTTATATCCAGTTTTGACTGTATAAACATTCTTACTACGAAGTAAATACAAGATTTAATCTGTGAATATGCTCAGAAAGGGCCTATTCTATCATATTCACGGATTAAATTTTGTATTTACTTAGTAAATATGTTTATACATGTTATAAAAGTTTGATGAATTTATATATTATGCACCATACCCCGAAGCAAAAGGTTGTTCTCCTTGTGATGAGATAATTTTTTATTGAATAACAAATAAATTGGGCCTTTCTCCGAAATAGGCTGTCACTACATAAAAAGTTTAGTGTTAGTACATGTGCATGTATATCGATATGATACTTGAAATATGTTAACGTTAAGATCCGCAATGTGCAAGAAGAATGATTATTATTTATATAATTCAAGTTGCAACCCTGGCATTATCGTTATGAAATGTATGCACTTCTACTATTCTATTATGGCTATGGTGCATAACATCTAAACTTCTTTACTAAGAAGTAAATACAAAATTTAATGCTCAGAAAGGGACTATTCTATCATATTCACGGATTAAATTTTGTATTTACTTCTTAGTAAAGAAGTTTACACAAACATTTGATGACTTTAGATGTTATGCACCATATATCCAAATTGTAACTCTAGCCAGATACATATATATATATATATATATATATATATTTATATATATTAAAGGAAGGGAGTAAAATATATGACCGTTCCCTTTCCTTTTTGCCTTTTCTTCTCTACATAATGTTCTCTAATCTTTTCTAATTATAGATTAAGTGCCAAGAATAGCATGTTCACATGAATCCTATATTGATATGCATTCTCCCACACAAACACCGATCTCGTATGCTCATAATGAGTATTTGAACGATCCATAATCTCTCCAAATTTCATGAAGCAAAGGATGCACGTGACAAACGAAAATATTCACGAAAATTCGAAAAATATCTCTGTGAAAAGTTCACATTGCTTGAAGGTAAAGTGTCCAGCTTACTGCATTTTTTGTGCACTACATCAATAGATTGTGTTTCATAAATTCAATAAACTTTTAATTAAGAAGTAAATACATGTACAAATACATGTATAATCTGTGAATACGACCAAGCAAAGATTATTTATTATATCCACAGATTATATTTTGTATTTAATTCTTAGTTAAAAAGTTTATTGAATTTATAAAACACAATTTATTGATGTTGATGTCGTACTGCGCAAAATTCAGTAAGCTGGACACTCTACGTACTTGAAACGACGCAAGAGTATTATCATGATGTATAGAGTTCTTGTCTGTGGACATGAGTTTTTGTTGATGTGAGTGATGTATATTTATTGTTTTACTTAATTATTGTATTATGTTGTGAATAAACACCACTTTTGGCTCTAAAAAACGATGTGGTGCTTATTTCTGAACAATTCAAAATTATCGCCATTTAAGCTGACTTTAGATCTATTTTTGTAATTTAATATAGCGTTGCTTATTCTTTGGTTTACTAGTTTTTGATTGAATAAGATGGTGCTTATTCACGGCAGAATGCGGTACATGTAGTAAAATAGCACATTTACAATTTTTAGTTAGTTATCTTGTTGAGATGAAAGACATTCACATCACTTGCTCAGTTGTGAACATTATAAATTAAATTATAAGAATAAAATTCTTTGTTTGTATGCTTGTGTATTCTCTATTGGTTCTGTGTCAATGTGCATAATTATAATTATCTTTCTATAATAAAAAATGATAGATTGATTCTATATTTTGGGCTCTCTTGCCACAATTCTTAATAATTATTTGTTTTTAGGTATAAATTTTTTACGAATATGATAAAAATAAAAATTATACTTTGAATAAGTGAAATTGCCTTTAAAAATTCTATAGCACTCGATTTGAAAAGTCCCAGATATATGGTCCGAAAAAACCGAACCAAAAACCGATACAGTCTACCCCCCTCTAAAAAAATGAAGAGTATATATTAGGAGAAGTATGATTATATTACAATAATTATTCTATCTGCAATTATACTTCTCTTAATGCATATTCTCGGAACTGGCATTATAAAATCCATTAAAAAGAGTGTGACTTTAGAAGGAGTTATAAATTATATAACCAAAAAACCGAAGACTAATGGCACAGTATCAAAGATTGTGTACGAACTATTGTAGACCGTGTCAAAATCAAAAACACAAAATTTTTGAAAATCACATGTCTATAACAGTTCTATACAATTACTCATATAGGAACTGAAATTAGAAGCGATAAATTAAAAATTTTATTCCATCTCTTCAGATTTCCAAAGCTGGAAAAGTACCCACATCGGAATATTTACCAGGCACCTTTATTTCGCAAGCAAATATTTTACTAGCATCTATTTCGAAAGTTATCGGTTCTTGTGCAAAAAACTTCGCGATCTTCATTATATGAAAAAACCCTTGGTTAATCGATATTTTCACTTTCTAAGTAACGATAAGGGTGCATTTATATATGATATTTAATTTTATCATTCAAATTTAAACGGTTCGGTAATCGCGATTTAACTTACAAAATCTTTAGACAATTATTTCACTTCCGATATGATCATATGATAATATAAAAATGTATTATAAAGATTAATAAAAATATACACAGTAATTCTCTTTATATTGTATTAGTAAAAAATTTTCAAAAATCCACTATATCGAGAGTTTTGAAAATTTATTAGTAAATCTACTATATCAAGTGGATTTATTAGAGGCAGTTTTGGATATTATCCACTATATCATGAGTTTAATTAGTCTCCACTATAAAGGGGGTACACTATAAAGTGAGTCACTGTAGCTATTCAAAAACAAAAAATTTGAAAAAGGATCAATCATGTGTTTTTCAGCATAATTTTTCACAAACTTTTTTAAAGTAATTTCAGGTTCAAATTCTGAATCGGCTCAAATTATTTCTCCTCATTGAAAATACGTACAATATAATGAGAAATGGTTTTTTTAAAAGAATTACATGTATAGAATTTTTGTTATTAGACGAATCTATATTTCAAAGATCTGCCTATGAAATCAAATCATTTTTTGTAACATGATATAACGATAAACGATAGTGCACACTTAAAAACTTAAATCACATGACTTGTCACATTTTGAAATCCAAATTTTAAAAATTCACACATGACACATGATTAGATAAAGTTTAAACTGTTCCAATTATGTATGCAATATAATGTAAAATGAAAGATTATAATATAATAGATTTGAAGTGATACAAGTATTTAACACAACAGCCAATAAAATCAAAGATAATACAACCTAATTTGATTGGTTGAAGATAACTTGATGCAATCTGATTAGTCGATACAAGTCACGTTTTTTATTTGGCATGTCCCATTAATTACTGAGCATATGAAAACAGGAATAATTTTTAAAAAAGATCGCCAAGTTATAGTAAATTAGCTTAACTACAGATTGGCGACTTCCTTTTTTATATTATCTCTATGTAATGTGCTATTAGCTTTCAAAGATCATCAATTTATTTCAATCTTTAAGTGTCACACACTGTACATGAATTATTGTTGTCTCCAAATTTCATTTTCGTGTAGTGATATCTGAAATTGATTTAGTTAGTAGACGAAATTAAATTTGACGAAATTAAATTTGACGAAATGGTGAACTCTTGACGAAATTGTTTTGACCTATAATAATTAGTGACGAAATTAATTTTTGCTGGAATATTATTCTAAAGAACATGTTCTTTAAATTATTGTCAAAAATATTTAAAATTTTTGGCAAAATTACAAAATGACGAAACCATTAGTCAATTCAAAAATTGTTTAGTCAGGTATCTTTATTTTCATGCTTGAATTTCTATTAATAATTAAGGTTGTTGACTATCAGTAATCGCAACTCTTCCAGTTGCAGCTATGTTGAAGCATCAGAATCTATAATATATGCACTTATAAATCGACTCATAAATGCTCGGTAATTAAATACATCCTTAGTTAATTTTATAATTAATACCATCTATCTCTTCACATTTCTCATATCTTTTGCAAAAAAATCCAAGGTTAATACTCTCATCGAAAATATGATTCCTTCTATGATAAGTGTCAACATAAATATAGAATTGCATTTCGTTAAAATTTATTCAACACATTTCGAACTTTACCCAAAGTTGATTGTTCATCGGCTTAAAGAAAAAGAACTAAGAAATCTCAAACCTTATCTTTATATATACGTACGTGTATATAATACGCTGTTTTTATCGTTATTTATTTATTAATATTCTAGCAACATTGACGCCTTTTTTCGCACTAAGCCAATTATAACTACAAACTCAAAAAACCAAATTGTGCGTACAATAATTAATGCAGTATTTGTCTATTTGTTCTTGATACATGTAATTAAAAGCTTGTTAATAAAACCATGCGAAGAACCACATCGTTACAATAAATATTGTATATCATTTAATTTTCTTAAAATGGTATTAAAATGAGCATAGAAATTATGAGCATTAGATCGGTTAAACAAGATTTTGGAACTTATCTTTGTTTTATTTAATTCATAGCACGTTGTTTTGCAAATAAACCAATGATACTTCTTCGATCTTTTGCAAAGCTAAGGTTACATACAGAAAATTACAAACAAATTAGGCATCATTAACCTCACAATTTTTTATACTTTATTGGATAATTAAATACATGTACAAGAGATTAGTCATTTGTTTCTTAAAATTGAAAAGATGTATCACAAATTTAAATAGTTATTACAATATATTATTATGTCGGCTTTTCCGCTTGTTTTTTTTTGCGTCAACTCGTAGGCTGGTAAATTAGTGCAAGAGACTCTATCCATTAAAACATGGTTTTTTTTTTAATTTGCCAAGAAATATCCATATGGCCCTCCTTCTCGCAAGATTACACAGACCACTTTATCATTCCTGCCAATGATATTGTCGAGAGATTCTTTGAGAAGTCGCGACTAATATCTCCTTAATAAATGACATGAGTGTTAATATTTGCTTATGTTATTTTTATTTATCGTTATTAAAAATGTAAATGATTGTTTTCATAACGATAACGTGATCGAAAAACATGCCTTAAAACATTGTAAATTCTCTCGTATTTTTATTGTATACTGTATACATAAACTAACTCATTATATCGAAAATTTAGTTATCTTTAAAAGGCAAGGATCTTCACACAAATAAGACATGTGATTGGCTAATTTATGTCGATCCAAGCATGATTATTGACCAATCAAATCAATCAAAGAAATTAGCGAAGCTTTATCGTTACTCTTTATTTATATTTTAAATAGTAAATACTATTCTCACTATCTTTACTAGACACATTATAACCATTACAACCCTTGACCTATATTGTAATTAAACAACACCACTTGTATTTATTCACATTTATACACATTACCCAACGAGCCTGACTTTTATTTAGATTAAAAATTATAAAGTAACGGTAAATGATATATATACATATATAGAGTTGGTAATAATAGTAAATA
Organism: Ambispora gerdemannii; assembly: GCA_910591945.1. Lineage (NCBI taxonomy): Eukaryota > Fungi > Glomeromycota > Glomeromycetes > Archaeosporales > Ambisporaceae > Ambispora > Ambispora gerdemannii. The sequence goes on from CAJVPL010000435.1 coordinate 19,704, forward strand.
GTAAAGTTTTTTGCCTTCTAAGTAAAGTATGTCAGGTTTTGGATTCTTTTGCATAGTGAATATTAACATTCGTTTAAAGCAGAATTGGTTTTTACGGTGATTTTTTATTAGTGAAACGTGACGTTCTCAAAACGTACTTTAAAGTATATAAATAAGTTACAATCTCGAACAATTGATTTACATCAGCCAATCATATGAAAGTCTTCCTATTAGGTTAGCTACAAAATAGCGGCCTCTTTTTTTAAAAATAATCACTCATTTTTGACTACGAACGTATTATTCTATTCATTTGATTTTTGGAATCAAAAATGGGACAAGTCACTTTTCATAATGATAATAATTTTCGCATTTATTCAACCTAAAGCATTTGAGTAAACCCTTTAGGTGACTCTTACAATAAGAATCAACATGAAGTTTTCAAACCTAAAGTTTTTAGGAGTGACCTTTTATTTTCTCCCTTATTATTTTTTATACAGTTACAATTATATCGTTATAAATGCATACTCTATATGCATGTTTTTAACTTGGTCTTCTATAATAGATTTACAGTGGGATTTATATGCTTATCGTTATTGGATATTTCCTCTAAATGTAGTATTGATCCCGGGGTATGCATTTAGAGGATATGACAACAATAGCTTTATATTGAAGATTATATGTATGTCTTACCGTTACTTTATTAATATTATGGTGCATTATTTGAATGTAAGTCTCGCCTAAATGGTCTGCTAGGGAAAAACTTGATATATTCTTTTGAACTAATCTTTGACATATGATTCATTTTTCTGGTCGATGGCGATACGTACATACCGATATTCATGAGAAATTTTAACTGGACGTTTTTGTGTAATTATTTGTTTTAGCGTACATGTACGTACAGTACATGTACATGTATATGTATTCTGTACGGTTAACTCTTGATACAGCGTGCGAGTGTCGATATATTCTTTGAAGGTCGGTATCGGTATTATCGGCATTCATTCAGAGCTCTCATCCCACTAATATAGTTTCGATTCAACAAAAAAAGTAACCACTGGAAATATTTATATGCGTTAGCTTAACCCGTTAAGGGTTTATTTCATCGTTTCACAAAGTTATTATTGACAGACATACGTAAAACAATGGTAATTATCAAATCTCATTATCTTGAATACTTGATATCAAAAATCGTCAACATCAATCAAAGAAGAAAATACAATTTAGAACAGTATTCGAGTTAATAATTTAGATTCAAGTACCACGATTTTATTAGAAATCTTTAAATACATGTATATATGACACCCTATTATTACACTTGTCAACTACCTTTATACGAGTTAATCAAGTAAAAAATTTGACTCAAAAGTAGAGCAAATATCTATCTATGAGTGAGTAATCTTCTCTCCGAGTAATACAACCGTTTTAATGAATCGAACACAATCTCCGATGGAAATGATATGGAATTGATTCACCTCTTATCTGCTGGGCCGTATGTCATCAATCATGCGCTAGGCAGTTAAACAAAACATTGCAAAGATCGAAGAATTCGCCCTGCTATATAATTTTATTCCGTTTCCACCAAGACCGAGACCGAATGGTTGTTGGATTTGTATTTTGAATTTCGAGGAACCTAGTAATGCATTGAGGATCGTATCCAAGCAGTCGTTTTATTATATAAAAATTATTAGTTTTTTTCTGGTTGATTACTCATTTCATTAAAAGCTTACATGATTGCATCACAAGTTCAATGAATATACGTATTTAGTTCACTTACATCTTTGGGCAGACATTCTTCATGGACATCCATTTTTGAAATGATGTTTTTCATGGACGGCGGCGGAATTGACGTTGTTCATCTTTGGCAGATATTCTTCTTGGACATTATTTAATTGTCTTGTTCATCATCCAACTCGGTTTTGGACTTGGTGGAGATGGAATAAAACGAGTTCTTTGATCTTTGCACTGTTTTGTTCTAGCTTGGCGCGTGATTAATGGCGTACGGACAGGCGGATAAAAAATGAAACAAATCTATATCACTTCCCAGAGAAATTGTGTCTGATTCATCAAGATGATTATATTACTAAGAGTGAAGATGTCGAGCGGAAGATTACTCTTCTAAAATGCTCACTGTACAAAGCATTTTAGATAGGTGAAAGTAAGGAAAGTGGTAAGTTTGTAAACGTAAAGACAATATCTTAGTGTGAGAATGAGAATAGACAAGAAGTTAAATAGGGTGCCATATATAAAGGTTTCGTTTAATAAAATCTTTATGTTGCTGAAAACTAGATTAATTGCGTCTATTTATCGCTTCTTGAATCACATAGTCAGCAATATATTTATTTCGTATATCGAGATCAACTTGAACAATACATTAATATATCTTATACGTATATACTTCAATGTATGATTATTCATAAGGGTTCGAGCTTTGTATGAATGCTTTTTTTGCTAAGCAGTTGGATGGTTTGAACGCAAATTATCATTGGTGAAAAAATAATACATCACCGATTTCACATGCAATTCTTTTGATGCACCCTTTCGCCCAAAAGCAATTGAGGTGTTTATTCCCTCCACTTGTCTGAATCTATTAAGAAGCTTATCATTATAGACGCGCATGATAATGCGTTGATTCTCGAATTTCACGAAAGCTTTAATGTTGATTTTGAACATTTTACTTAAAACAATGGTAACAATGCAAGATACGTAACAGGTGCATTTGCCCACAATTTATGTTCACTCAAAGACCACTCAACTGATGCAATGCATTCCAAAATGGTATATCAATGCCTACTACAAGGTGCGTTAATACGAACTGTGCGTGGGCTATTGTGTATGTATACTGTATATCGATATCTTATTTGGTTCTATTTAACGATACGAGTTTAAATAACAGACAATCAATGATATTGTTGTCCCCGCATAAAATATTCTCCCCTGTAGAAAATTTAAGCTTTAATTTAGTCCCAATTATCTTCTGCCAAACGAATAATTCAAGATTCACTATGCAATTTCTTCAAAAATGCTTATTACGACAAGCATGGCTTTGAGATTAAATTAGGTGGCAAACTTTTTGCTTTATGCGGTGATACTGAATGCAATATTGGATCTGATATCATATAGGTAGAGAAACAAAATACGTCATAATAACGAAATGAATGAGTTGGATAATTCTTGACTTTGCGTTTAATTTTTTATACAAATAAATCAAATAATTTAATATAAAAAAAAAACAGGAAACTATTCACTATCAAACAACATAAAAAAATTTGGTTCTTAATACATGTACTTGAACTCGGATCATTCGAAGCAGTTATAGTAAATCCCCCTCGATAAACCGAGTTTTCGAAAATTTTCTACCAATAGTCGGTTTATCGAGTTTGCTTTTGTCTATATGATGAAGTCCAAAAGGGGTAAGTGGTACTGATGGGCTTATTCGCAGCAAAGGTGCGCAACCCCCACATATTATCGTTATTACTATAATAAACACCCTTTTCAACCAAAATTTGAAAGTAATCAAACACTGTGTCAAAGATTTGGCGGTGGTATTGGACACCAAAGTTTCCAATAAAATTTTCATTGTTTGAGTCAAATGTGATAATTGTATTACACAAATGTAACATAAACCTCAGAATATATAAATAATTTCGGATCAACTTTTTTCACCCGCGTCAGTAATATATGCAAAAGTGAAACGAAAAGCATTTGCTAATTTGCGATTTTATCAATCAAAATGGTTAATGTGACGCAGAACATCATCTTAGCGATAGTACATTTACTTCAATTCAGAACCGATTTTCAATTATTAACGTTAACATTAACGGTAATTTCTCAAATTAATTTAATTATTAATCGAGGAATTAATAAAGTTGGATTTTAATTTATAATTTACCTTCATAGTAATATCAATTCTCGATTCGAATTATTGTTATTATGTATGTAAAAAACAAACTGTGGAATTTAATAGCTTGAAAACGTGATTTACTTGCAACTTGAATAATTCGGATTACGTGAGAAAGTTTTTTTCCCCAGTGAGTAATTTTATTACCGCGAGAAAGTAGCAAGTTCTTATAAATAGGTGTGGTTTTTTGTCCTAGTTTTTCTCCTCTTCGTATTCTTGTAATCTATTAATTTAGTCAATTTATGTAATCGATTAATTTAGTAATTTCGATCCACTGTACATAGCGAAAGTAAACTTTCGTTAAACATGTAATAAAATTTCTTAATAATACGTAAACATGTATTTCTCTGCATGTATCGGTATTTACGCAGTAAACTTTCCGTATCCATCTATTAAGAAAAATCCACATACATGCATGATTTATGACATGAGACACAATCGGATGCATTTAATTTACCAATTAACCAATAAATAATAAAACCGTACGTTTTTTTACTTTCCTGTTCGCCGTAATAAGAAATTAATCGTTTTTTTTGGGACCATAGAAAGAAATATTTGTGGCAAACAAATACGTATGCCTTAACCGTAAATGAATGTTGATTGGTTCAGATAATTTTCAACTTCCGGCTTTTTAAAATATAAAGACAAGCAACTTTGACAAAGTTGTGAGTTTTGGCGAATTGAGAAAAAAGGTCGACAATAAGAAAACTGAAACAGCCACTCTACCAGGATTCGATGTGATGTCATATTCACCATTATTGGTCTTAAGTCGAGAATATGTTTTTCGTCATCTTGATTTATATCGCAGTTTTCCCTTTCCAAGATGTGTAACTAGCTGTAAAGAAGAGGTGACACTAATCTTCGATCTGGTTGTAATAATCTGTGATGGTAGTAGACTCTGATTATTCGTTCTCTTTAGGGCACGAATACGATTCCTTGCTAGAGATGTCACGTTTATTAAAATAGTCGCACAAAAATCTCCTGGAAATAATTCTTTACGATAAATTTGCTTAGTGAGCGCACCAATCTCATAAATGATATATATTTCTGGAAGTGGGCTTAGTTAGTTTCAACAATTCAATTATTTCTGGAAGCGATTGTTTTATGCAAGTAATAAAATTTGTTCTCAGCGAAGTTACTGTATCTAAAGCATTTCTGTTGTGATGAATCATTTGTGTACCCGATTTTCATCATGCAAGTAATTACGTTCTTTGTTCAAGTGACGCGCAGATCGATTATTTTTAGATGAAAATATGCAAGTAATATTAAGTTTGTTATTTAGTTTATTTACAATTTCGTCAAGTGAAGAAACCCAGTTTTTCCAAATAACTTATTGTAATATATCATGATTGATAACTAGAATATGAAAAATTAGTTTTATGATAATGTTTAATGATATCATAGATTTTGTTTAAGAAATTTGGAATTTAAGTGCAAGTTTTTTTATTTTTAATACCAGCGAGATAAGTATCAATTATTTGTTCTCTTTGTATTGATCAATTTCTTTTGACATATTATTACAATTTGCATAATCAATTTTTGATAATTTATTTTCAGCATTCTATTTTTAGGATGAAAATATGCAAGTAATTTTTATAATCATAATTCGTTCTATGATATAACCGATACATATTCGCAATTATAAATACTTCTCATTGAAAACGAAAAAAAATTGGATTTTTTCATCTTAAAAAATCTACATTTTACTAAAATCAATTTGATTTAAAAAAAAACTCATATCACTTGCAAACTACAAAAACTTCCCAAGATTTGATCTTTTTCTTTTCGCATTTTTTTAATATATTTACGGTAGATATCGATATGACTATAATAAACATCAATAACAAACAAGATCATCCTTTCCCTAATCACGTTACGGTCAGCCAACCGGTTTGGCGTTTATACAACAACTTGCGTAACTCATCCCAAAACGACGAGGAACAAGCCCGTCTTTTAGTGGCTTTAAGATATTTTTTAAGTCATGGTAATATTTTTCGTAAATAGAAATAATAATAATAATCTTTTTTTTGTCTATTGATTCTAACTTTATATAATCCAAATTTAATATTAGTTCCGGAAGATGATCGATTGAATAATGCACAATAAGAACTGGTTCCTGTTTTTCGCTTGGATGTGTTATGTTACGGGAACCTTTTACTGGATCTCTTTCACTACTAGACCTTTCATCCTTTTTCTTCTTGTTTTTGAGATCCGCCATTTCATATGTAACCCCCCAAGCACACAATCATTTTATGTTTTTCAATATTAGTAAAAAAATAGAAACAAAGAACTTTGGACTTGCTTCTGGCCCTTACCTTGGCTACTCTCCATTCTTGCTGAAGCACTGCTTTTCCGATCCAAAATTCAACCTTGTAGAGTATAAGTAGCATGCAAATCAATTAATGTACATAAGATTTAAATAAAATCAATTTTTGATATGCGCTAAATATACAATACAGAAGTTTCATAATATTTTGGTATATCTGTTATTAGAAACAGTATTTAGTAACGACAACGAACAAGAATGTCATCGTTTAATAAAAATCCACGGCCAAAAAAAATATCAACAAGGATCTTGAGAACAAATATTAGTAAAAACTCATCAAATAAATTATCATCGCAACATTGTTGGTTTATATGGAATAAAGGTAATAAAAAATTATCTGTTGTAAATTTGAATGGATTCGGAATGATCCAAATTAGAATAGGGGTATCGGTATGATTAGAATTAGAGTAGGAGATAAGAGTAATGTTGCCTGTAGTGTTCCAAGTCGACTCTAAATTATTGACTCGACTAAATCTAGAATTTTTATTTCCATGACTATTAGTTCGAACAAAATAAAAAAGTGTTCATTCGAACCTTGAAACCACTAATATTTTTTAAAAATAATTTGACAACAGATTATTTTGTGAAATAGAGTGATTTAAATCGAAGTTTGCAATTAGTAAATTTCTCACATTGAACACCTTTTTTTCCAAGACAGATCCTAATTTGAACCACTAATTAAAAATGTTCTACTCTATGAAATCTACCTATTTAC
>CAJVPL010000436.1:0-26605 GCA_910591945.1 Ambispora gerdemannii
CTTCAAATTCTTGGTAAATTCATTTAGTTCTTGGTGAACTTATTTTATTCTTATAAAAATACACTTTATTTTTAAAGGTTCTTTGTGAACTTGTAAGATTCTTTGTGAATTTTTTAACGCTTTAGCTAACAAATAATAGTATTAGAAGATTATTTTACACTTTGCTTATTTCTCCACACTTTTTCACATGATGCAGTCACTGTTTACTGTTCTAGTAAAGACCTTCATCCGTAAAGACTACTAACAGTAACAATATAAATAATATATTAATAAAAAATTGTTAAAAATATCAGATTTTTGAAATTCAAAAAATTTTATTGTTTTTATCAAAATTCTGAAATAATATTTGATATATTTTAAAATTAATATTTTGTTAATTTGTCAAATAATTATTTGATTTATTTGAGCTTAACAAATCAAATAATTTAATTTAATTTAATTTATTTAATCTTAACAAATCAAATAATTTTATTTAATTTAAAATATTATATTATAAAATATTGCTTTATAAGTTTTTATTTATAAAATTATTTATTAATTATTAGTAAATAATAATAAGCTTCATAAAATTATTAATTAATTTCTTAAAATATTATTTTTAAAAAGTGATATATTTTAAAAATTTCACATAATTATTGAATAAACTTTTAGTACTATATTAAATCTGATAATATAATTATAAAAAGATTAATTATATAAAGAAATTTTTTTAAATATACTTTTTATAAATATATATATTATATATTTAAAAAAATATATATTATAATTCAGTTTTAAATTTATAATATTTTTAATTATTTATTTTTATAAATATATATTTTTTTAAATATATATTTTATTATTTTTTAAATATAATTTCAAGAAAATATATTTAGAAAATTATATATATATATATATTTTATATAATTTTAAACTTAAATAATTTATAAAATATTATATTACTTTTAAAATTTATTATTAAAATATTATAATTATTTTATTTTTAATTAATTTTTATATATTTCTTTTTTAATTTGTAATATAGTCAAACTCCTTTATAGTTATCATTCTTGAAAAAGCAAATTTTGATAACTATAGAAAAAATGTAATTATAGAAAGATTTTTTTATTATGTTTATATTGTTATTATTTTGAGCTTTTGCATATGAAAGTATTTTAAAATGACAATAGTAACTGTGTTCACAGTAATTTACTTTGAATTTTATAACTAAATGGTATTTATAACGATAAATGATATTTCTTGACAAGATAAAAGGTGATGAAGATAAGACTAAACTAATAACTAAAAGGTAAACTTTATCAAAAACTACTTAAAATTCCAAAATAAAATCAATTAAACATGTCAAACTCAATATTAAACCAAAAAAAACTTCAAATAGAAACTAGAACACTTAAATTAAACTTAAACTGAACCAAAAGAACTTGATTTTTATTAATTATTAGTACTTGTATGTATATATATTTTTGTATTATAGTGGCATAATGTGACACAATAATGCACAGTATGTCACAGTGTGACGCAGTATGTGGCACAGTAAATTTACACTAATATTATGAAATTATTGGTTCTCTTCTAAATTATATGAAATTTAACTATATTATAATTAATAATCTTGTTCTACATCTAAGTATCAATAACAAAAATAGAAAATAGAGACTAAATTAATATAGAAAATGATAAAATTTGCCAAGAAAATAATGTGATTAATATATTTAAATAAAGATAATAATGAAATAAATATAGAAAGATAAGTAATATGAGAAAGAAAAAGAAGAAAATAGAAAGAAATAAAAAGAAGTAGAATATTATCGAACTAATTACATAATTCAAATATTATTATGACTAATTTTTATCATAATTGCATCTTCTATTCATGTGTTCTTATATTAAATTATTAGTGATATTGAATTAGTGACAATATATAAATAAGAAAGCAAACTAGAGTAATTATAAAAAGATATATAATATTATATTATTTTAGTTTAAATTTTATTGGTATTATTATTATTTTAAGTTTTTTGTATAAAATAATTAAGAATAATAAACAATAATTAAATTTATAAGGAAATAATAATATTAAATAATTAATAAAATAAAAAATTAAGAATAAATAAAAATAAAAATAATAAAAAATATTAATATAAATCAAAAATAAAAAAATAAAAGACAAAAAATAAAAATATAATCAAATAAATTTTTTTAATTTATTTTATATTAATTTTAAGATACTTATATATTTAATAAAATTAAATTATATTAATTTATATATTTGTATAATAAAAAATAATAAAAAATATTTAATTTTATATTATAAATTTTATATAATAATTAATAAAATTATGAAATTATATATTATTATGATATGAATTTTAATATATTATATAATTTTTTATAATTTATTTTGATTGAATAATTAATTTTTATGTGATTTATAAATTAAATTTATATTTATTTCATATTATCTGCATTTTACTCATACTATTTCATTTTATTTTTATTATATTTCATACTATTTTATTTTTATTTCATATTATTTCATTCTATTTTTAATATATTTTATTTTTATTTTATATTATTTTATTCTACTTTAATTATAATTCATACTAATTATATTTAATTTATATATTATTATTAGTATGAAAAACACATGTTAATTGATCTACATAATCTAATTTAATTAATATTAATGATAAAATTTATATAATATTAAAACTTAGAAGTGAGTTATATATAAATTTTGAGTTAGAGTTTTTCAATCAAGTATTAATTACTCTTTTTTTCTTATTTATATTTTTTATTTTTAAAAAAGATTTCTTATCTATAACAAATGATATCTTCTATTTAATATAATTAACATTTTATTACTACTTTGTAAAGTTAATTAATATTATTTAAAAATCTAATAAAAGTAGAAAATATTCTTATTAAAAGTTAATTAATAAAAAAAGATTATTTAATAATAAATTATTTGAATTAAAAGAAGATTTCTAAACTTATTCTAGCTATTTAACAAAATAAATATTTCATTACTTACCTTTAGCAAATTAATCTTTTTCAATTTTAAATATTTAAAACATATAAAAATCTTTAGTTAAATATAATAACTCTCTCACCTAATCAAAATATATAAAGAATATATGATCTATACCTAAAAAATTATAAAACTAACTGAAATAATAATAATATATAATTTTATTAATAAAATATAATAAAAATTAAAAGTTTTTAATAAATATTTTTTAATTTTATATTAAAACAAAAAATATATTTTTCTAGATTTTTTAATTTTTTATAATTAAAATATAAAATTAATTATAAAAAATTTTTACAATAACTTTGTAATTTTATTAGAAAAAAATCCAAAAAAATATATGTTAAAAAATTAATAAAATTAAAAACTTTATATAAGACAAAAATTTAAATTTTTACTATATTTTATTAATAAAATCATATATATAATTTTATAATTTTATTAATTATTATATATAATAATTAATTTAATTAATTAAAACTTTTTATTTTATAATAAATATTAAAGTATATTTCAAAAAAAAAGAAAATTAAAAAATAATTTATTAATTATAACTTAATTAAAAAATTATTTTTTATTAAATTATTTTTTTTATATTATTTTTTTCTTTTTAAGTTATAATATTTAATATAAACTAAATATTTTTTCATCATATATTTGATTTATAAAAAAACCAATAGAATTTCTAATAATAAATAAAAATAAAAATAAAATATTAATAACATTTAAAATAATTTATAATATTATTATAATTATAAATTAATCAATTAAACTAATAAATTATTATTATTAAATAAAAATATATATAAAAATAAAAAAATCATATTGCAAATTGAAAAAGAGATAATTAAAAAAATAATAATAATATATTATTAATTAATTTATAATAATATATATTATTCTTTATTTTAAACTTTATTTTATTAATTAAATTAATAATATATAATAATTAACAAAATTATAAAATCATATATATATATATATATAATTTTATTTAATAAAATATAATGAAAATTAAAATTTTTGTTTTATATAAAAGTTTTTAATTTTATTAATAAATATTTTTTATTTTATATCAAAATAAAAATTATAAATTATAAATTATATTTTAATATATATTTTTTTGAATTTTTTAAATTTAATCTGACAAAATTGTTTTAATTACAAAAATTTTATAAAAAAATTTTGTAATTAAAATAATATTATTAGATTAAATCTAAAAAAATATATATTAAAAAATATTTATTAATAAAATTAAATACTTTTATATAAGACAAAAATTTTAATAATAAAATTATATTAAAATTTTATAATTTTGTTGATTATCATATATTAAAATTATAATATTTTAAACAAGAATTTAAAAAATTATAAATTTTATTATTATCAAAAAGATTATATAATCAAATTTCTTTATAGTTATACTTTTGAAAAAACAAAATTTGGTAATTATAAGGTGATATGATTATAAAGATTTTTTTTACTATATTTATATATAATAAAAAAACAAATAGAGTGATGTGACTATAAATAGATGTAACTATAAAGAGATTGACTATATATTTAATAAAAAAATCTAAACTATGTATAATATAAGTATAATAATAGATGAGAAATTAATAATAAGGACAGATAATAATGATGATATGGTTTGATAAATGAGGGTAATGGTAGTGACAATGGTGTAAAAAGAAAATTTTCTTCAATTTATAAATGATGAAATAATTCTATCCATTGATTGGTACCTTTTTAATTGGATAATAAAAGAATATTTATCAAGAGTCGAATGGAAATCAAAACAACCAAATATGTTTCAAATTGACATTTTCAAGGTAAATCCTTTTTTTTAGGTTTAAAAGCGATTGTCAAAAAAAAAGTATGTAGCGTATAAACATATATATTAACATTATTTACAGGATGACTTTGAGAACGTGCTGCGCCAATTTCATTACAGTAACCATCAGAATACAAACGCGAAAATCAGTACCAAGTAAATAAATACTTAATTTTCTGTTTTTTGGAGGAGAAATTTACTCAACTTGGTCACTGAGCATTTTAAATCTCATCAAAAAAGAGAATCTCTAAAGATTCTTGTATCGCAATTCAACGATCTGTTGCTATCCTCAGACGATGACAAATCCGACGCTGTTGGTATATCATCATTTACTGATAATACAGCATCAAAAGCACAAATATTGCATTTATTTCTGTTTAAAGCGTGGGGAGGACGACAACAACAGGAGGGACAATCTTGTGGTATTTGAATTTCTCTTTTTTTATTTGATTATGTGAATCCGTGATTATTGACATTGACATTGCTGATCAATCATTATGAATGGTTTTTTTTTAATTAAAGTTGATTTAACAAAAATCAAGGAAAAAGAATCCTCAATTTACTTGGACACGAATTTATACCTGCAACTTGTCGAATCGTTAAATTTACAGGGATATCTTGTGGAGACTTTATATAACCTCGGGGCACAAGTATTTTTTTTTAATTTATTATTTTTATAAATGACAAGAATTAGTAGAATATCAAATATTGTTTTGTTTCACATCTAGCCAGCCATATCGATATCCAAATACCTAATCCAACACCGTCCCGAATCAATAACATATTTACACCACTCAATACTATTGATTTCGAATGCAATTTCGAAGGATCAACGAATTTCGGTGCTTGGTTATCTTGGCGAGTCATGGAGTAAATGGTATTATGTGGTCCCAGGTAATTTTTACAAATATTATTAACATATTGTTTTCTTTTCATTTTACCGAATTTTAATGGATTCCATTTTTAAAAGTTAATCATCGTACGGAAATAATAAGAAACACAGCACGATACATTGAAGATCAATTAGAACAATTTTCATCATCTCATATATTATTAAACGAGAAAAAAGAAAACCAGCAACAGCATTCAAAGACTCTCGAAAATGTATACGTCAATAAAATGATGTCTTCACCTTTGTATTTGTTATCGAAGGACCACTACCATCATCAACAGCACAATACGATAACAACACGAACTAGTAGAGCAATTGATGTTGATAGTGAGGATGAATCAGAAAGGTCTTATTTGGGTTTGCACTTTTTTTGTATTTGTCAATATTATTATACTAACCAACCAAATTCTTGTTTATAATCCAATTAAACCAGTGTTCTGAATGATCTATTACCAAAAGGCGAATTTTCACAAGAAAAAGACCATTTATCAAATACAAAAATTATACTTTTGCTTATATCTACTTTCAATGTTATTGCATTCAAAGCTTGGGATGAAAATAACAATAATGATGATCAGTCGAGATCCTCTTTATTTGCAATTATCAAGAGACTTGTATTGAAGCTGGAAAATTGGGGTATTTTTTTTCAGTCTTTAAGCTGTATATTGTTATTTTTTTTAATTTTCTCTTTCTCACACATGTGGTAATAACAAAAACAAAAGAATTAGCGGGCTTAATAAAAGATAAACCTGAAATCAAAAAACTTCATGAATTCATCGCCAATAATAACAATGTTGGAATATCGAATCTAAAAGAAAATGACAATGATGATGGGATTAATTCTTTGACGATGGTAAATACACCTGTATTCTATTTAGGAGTATTAACAGTTTATTAATTGTTGTTACTTTATCGTTGGCATAAGTCTAAATCCGCAAGAAAAGAAAAGATCAAAAAGAGGTGAAATGACTATTGCTACTCTTTCCAAAATAAATATAATAATGAATATACACTAAAATTTCTCAATTCTCCCAAATCAAAAAATAGATACGAACAAATAAAATCCCCAGAACCCACTTACACTCTCAATTCAAAAAAACAAAAAAACCAACGATTAACAAAACACGAGCTTGCATTCATACAAATTTTTAATCACATCCGCAAACAAGCATCAGAAGACGATGATAATGATAATGGGATCAGTTCCTCATTCTCACGAATACTGCAAAATTCATTAGACTACCCTCCATTACCTATAACATCTACAACAAGAGAATACACCAAAGAAGAGTTAGAAGTATGTCGTAATTGGATAATTCAGTGTATTCGTCTTCGGTGGCCGGGATACGTTTCGTTTTTCGAGCTTTTGATTCAATTTGTTGATTTGTTTGCAGGGTAACTAATAAATTATAAGGTATAAATCCGATCCATTTAGATAATTCATATAATACTTTAAACTTTAGGAAAAAAGAATTCACCACTATTATCGAATTCAAAGATCTGATCATACACCACGGACTACAACTTGAACTGTATAAAAGCATCAAGAAACTGGCAAGAATCTATACCACAAATTCTGCAATGTTGGAATTGAATATAATGACGGTGGGTGTTAACTAATTTTTTTTTGGATTTCTATTCTCGAAAATAATAAAATATAATGTGAATTAACTGATTAGGATTCCGTTACGTTATTCATAACGGTATTATCGTCGTTGTCTGTCCACACGAGACTTGTATTTCGAGACCTTGTGTTTAATGATAGGTTGGTAATTTCATTATACTAATTTATTACTATAATGAATATTATAACACCTATGACATTTTTTTAACTTATTCCCAGACCGTTAAATCTTGAAATAACCGCGCCAACATTCAATTCGTGGCCTATCTGGCCTTTCGAATTCACCAAGCGGCTCACAAGTGTGTGTAATCAGATTGTTTCGGCTATAGTGAATGTTCATCGATCTTCAAGTGGTGATATCGGTAATGGTAATATGGAAGAAGAACGAGATCTATCAAATATAACTAAAAGCATACAATCGGGTATTATTGATTCGTTAATCGAGGTGAGTGTTTTCCTTTGATTATCAATTTTATTATTATATAATATCAAAATCGCATATTTGACTAAACTAATTTTTTTATGAACTTTACGAAAATTTTCAAATAAATTAATAATCACAAACAACCAATAAAAATAAGTTATCGCTCATTTCTCCATACCACGTACTCGAAAAACTCGTGCACGAAGCAATACGAAATAAAGGTCAAGCGCGTGTGATCCTAAAGATTTTGCGAAAGCTCGGAAATTTGTGTTGGCTTCGAAAGAAAACATTAGTCGAATCACCACCGCCTTCAACAGCTATATCATCATCAACAACACTGATAATGATTGTGCTAAAAGATATTTTGAATGGTATTGATAATGATTATGCTGTTGATGATGATAAAGAAGAGGAAGGTGGTTTTCGTAGTGGCGGTGCTATTAGTCTTTTAAACCAATTCCGAGAACAAGAGCAAAAGAATTATTTAGAATTTGTTTATTATGGAGTGTTATTAACGGTATTGTATCATTGATGAATATTATTATTTGTCATATAATATTACTACTTACTCTTTCACCCATTCTACATTTTAGGATAACAGTGACAATAAGACTTCAATTAAATTGGAACCAACAGGAATTGGTGAGCCAGATAAAAAACTAATTGATATTCGAGAATACCTCGTCGACTGTGTGATTCCATTTCTTAGATCACCATCGACATTACCACTACAAGAAGGCGAAACAGTTGATCCTCTTCATCGTCATCATAACATTACGCTCGACTTGTCAATTGCCATTCTTCAGAAATGGTTTCATTCATCAGTGATTTCTTCATCCCCACAAATATCACCCAAACCTTCTTGGTTCCTACACGAAAGACCATTCTGCCTACTCTCGAAACTGGTATTGCTTCTAAATCTGAGACGATACCGCGCGAAATATGGGTTGACAATTAAACAGATCGATGAGTTTTATGATGTTGTCAAGAGTGTGGCGGGTGTGATTATGGGATTTGGGATTCGTGATAATGACGGTAAGTTATTTAGACCAAAGTGTTTTCGCTTAGTTTGATTTAGTAATTTTTTATTGAAAGAACGTCAATTATAAAACTTCTTTAGAAATTATTCAAATGAATATGGAGGACGTGCATCGATTTTATAAAGAATACAAGGAATTGGGTATTTTATATGATTGATAATTAATTTAGTATCCATACGAAAAAATATATTATACTCCTGATCAATCAAAACGATTGCTCAAAATATTTAACACAGATTGGACAGTCAAACTCTTGCTACACCCATTCATGCAATTCTGCATCGACATCTTCGGGTTCGGACTCGATCTCGGCAATAAAAATAACACTGCATCATTATCGGCAGTTTCGCTTCCGTCTTCTTTAATTAGTTTTTGTGAATTGTCTAATAAAGATGACGGTGGTAATTACATACCAATTGATGAAGAAGAAGAGGAAGAAGAAGATTCTCAGACATCTATGGTTAAGCGAATAAAACAAGTGATAATGTTCCTAGAAGCCTGTCGTGTTTCTGATGAGTGGTTGAGTGTGTTTTGCTCGGTATGTATGCGATGTTTGTATTTCGGATATACAGAACGAATTTATTTATCTTATATACACTGACTCGATCGATTTTGTGTAATAATAAAATTAATATAATAAACTCACAAAAATATGAAATAACAAACACAAAAAACAGTCACTCAACAAATCACCTCACATACCACGCACAGAGCTACGCGATCTATTTCTCAGAATTGGACCATACGCATTCTGTACGGTCCTTTCGACTAGTGTTGAAGAGGAATCGCAACGAATATTAACTACTTTTTTGAAGGAGTTGATCTCGTGTGGGATGATATCTGTCAATGAGTTGTTGGGTTTGCGGGTAGTTGAGAGCACTGGTAGTGATCAGTCGTTGGCTTTTTTCGAATCGAAAGTCGTCGATTCTCTTGATATGGCTGGTAATTTTTCAATTACGTGAATGTTTGCAAGATGAGTTTTTGATTCTTTTCTAACTATTTATTTTTTATCATAAAATAAAAGAGCGTATTCAACTGGCTTGCCTGCGATTTACAACACTCAATGTTTTGTCGTGTCTAAGTAAGCTCTGTAGTACCGAATCATCCCAAAACTCACCATTACAAGAACGTGGAATCAGTGATGTTTGGATACTACAAAATATCGTAAAAGCGATAAAGGTAATTTTCTGATCCGAATCAAGCCTTTTATTCACACAATTTTATTAGATTCAATTAAGTTATTTACGTATTAAAACTAATTAATTTTATATGATAGACACTTGTTCCCACAACATCCGGTCTAAACTACCTGGTCCTAGCATTCACATCAATCGTCTACGGCCTCGAAAATCTGGTGAATGCGTCGTTACCGAAATCCGAGGAAATTTTGTATATTTGTTTGTTTGGTGTTGTGGAGATGGTGGCCGAAAAGCTGCAGCAAGAAAAACAAGAACAAGCACTTGTTAAAGAAGAACGTGCAGTTTCCACGGAAAAAGAGCTTGTCAAACAACAGCAGGAGGACATTGAAAAGAAAGATGAATCTGTTAATAACAACGATATCATGATCCAAGAACAAGAACAAAAAGAACAACTACAAAAATGGCGTCATTCGCTAATACACGAAGCGATCTCAAGAGTAAAAAAAGAAGGTGGATGGCAAAACGCTGTTATTGGCGGTCTAGGTTTATCTTCGCTATCTTCGTCAAAATCAGTGCGTGGTAGTAGTAAAAGCGGTAGAAGTAAATCTAGAAAAAAGACTAGTGGGCCTCATTAATCATTCAATGTGTAACTATTTCCATAGCATGATAATTTTGAAATATATAGAGTATCAATGATAAAAGTGTTTCTTTGAAGATATAATCTTCCTTTTTATTTTTAGATAAATTATTTTGATTTACTCGGAAAATTATCTATTCTAGATAGTAATTCATTTTCTCAATTATTTTTACTAACAATTATTAAATATATTCTACCGATTAACCAACATCAAAGCCAGCACAACTCCACCAATAGCACCCACAATAGCACCAGCCCAGAACGTTACATCATCCAATGGTATTGCATCATTGTTCTTGATAATAATATTCTTGTTCTCGATTTCTAGTAATAACAATTTTTGTAATTCGGCTATTTCCTTAATCATGTCTTCTTGTCCTTTTACAAGGCCAATAATAGGAACTAATAATTGTTCATTTCCATCATCATTACTATTATCGTTATTAGCACTATCATTATTAGCAAATATCTCTGCTCCTGCTGGTGCTATTGGTGGTGACGATGCTATCTGCATTGATGGAGGTAATGACCCTCCACCATTACTGTTATTAAACTTTGTCAACAACAAATCTTCAAACTTATCCGCCAACTTTTGCCTCTTCATCGGTTCAAACACAGTTTGCACACAAATAAACAAGACCACGTTCAACGCCATTAGCCCAATAGTCCCATAAGTGGATGCACTTCGAATCTTATCACTCCAAATCTGTTCCTCGTGATACCGCAACATGATCGATTTAGTCAGTTCTGTATACTCTTTTTCGACCTGTTTCTCGCACTCGATGTATTCTTCTTGAGCTGCGGCCTCTGTTTGCTCGTTCAAATGTTCGGTGCGATACAATGCGGTGAATCGCGTCACGTCCTCGTGGGTCCATTGGTGTTTTCGTTGGAGGAGATCGTTGATCTCGTGTTGTGTTGCGGAGCGAGCGGCTATTGCATCTTCGTAGGCACGTTTTGCGAGGGATAAGCGTTGTCGTGTTTTGAGAAATTCGTTTTCTGGTATTAATTTGAATAGATCATGTTAATCGTTTATGTTATATCACCTTATTATCTGATAAACCTTAGATTGATTGAGGTTTGATTAGATCAATTTAAACTAAACAATAATTAATTAATCAATCACCTTGTCTAATAACTTTTTCTTTCAACTTCTCAACGTCCGAATACCCCGTAAATTCATTCAACGCCTTCGACGCGGCACTGAGCGCCTCCTGCTTGTCCTTTGTTTTAACCGCGTTCTGGAGTCCGCGTACATGTTCGAACCAAGGTTTCTCGCGAACTTGTTTTATTTGTGTAAGTACTTGCTCTTTTGAGGTTTGTAATGTCGAGAGGACGGGGGATAAAAGTTTGTTGGTTTTATCTTTGATGCTACTTTCGTAAATGTCCCTATTGTTTTTAATATTGTCAATGGTATTATTATTGTTGGTATCTTTCTCGAAGGTCTTGGCTTCTTTCTCGAGATTAGTATCGCTCTCTAGATTAGTGTTATCGCTCTCTCTATTAGTTCCCTCATTATTAGTAGTAGTAGTAGCAGCATTGGTATTATTAGAATTCTGCGAAATATGTTCTCCCGGTTTTGTAAAGGTACTAAATCCCGAGTATCTCGTAGTTCTCGGTATTGTTAGTTGTGTTAGTAGTGTTCTTGTAGCTGCTGTGGTTGGAGTATGACCACCACCTTCCACAAAATATCGGTTGTTTGTTAGTATCGCCCTTGTATTTCTTTTGGTTCTACTGATATTAAGCGTAGTAATAGCAGAGACTCTCTTATGGATAATAGAAGACAGTGTGTTTTTACACACTCTCGATGAATTGCATATTATTGGAATAATATCAATATGAATCATAATGAATCTAACGCTAACTATACAACTTTGATTTTATCAAACTCTAACCCCTCCCCATTTCAATTAATTAATTAATTAATTAATTAATTAATTGTACAGTCAAACTTTTATCGTCACCCTTTTTTCTGGTCGGATTTGTTAACCAACAATAAAAGTTTGATTATCGTTATAGACCAAGTTTCGTCAATAATATCGATATATGACGACCTTCGGGTTAACAACGTGTCGATCAAATTTTTTATGTTTCAACTTTGCACAAAGAACACCAAACCCAATGGCACAGTCAAGCATTACCTTTTGCCTTTAGTGAATACACCCTTCAATGAATTGCGAGATCGTTATTTCAAGATCATCAAATCAGAAAACAGTCAATTTGATGAAATGGAGCATTGGATCATGTCATTGAAAATCTTGTAGTAACGACGTTTTTTCTCTAGATTTTTCTTTTTAAATTTAATACCAATCATGATGTTAGACACAAAGATAATGTAACATTACGAATTTTCTATGTAAAAGAACGAGATAGAGATAACATCATTATCATAGCACACACATCAAAGAAAAAAGCAGTAGTTTAGTAATAATGTAAAGAACAGTGCACCAATTAGACTAATAAAGAAACCAAGAAAATTTCCATTTTGAACACAAATTAATTAATTTAAACAATTGTCTCGAACACAAAACACACAGATTACGAAATACAACACGACACAACTGTCGGGCGGAGACGGATGAATAAGAAATTGCCCATGATAGAAAAAATTCATCAATTTTGAACAACGGTAAATAACTAAACAGCCATTCATACGAGTAAATATACACACACGTGTTTTTAAAATGCCTATATACGCAATACAAAAAAAGGAACTCCAGCTGAATTCCTAATAAGTGTTGGTACAGTCTCGATGCGACAATCTTCATCTTTTCCTCCAGACACGCATTTACATACTTATTCCTAACCCTACTTCATCGTCGCCACCACCACCACCACCACCATCACTACACCTACTACCACATTTTTTTATTATTCGTCTGCGACGGGAAACTTTAAATCTCGGCATTCCCTGCATACAACAATTTTTACTACTATTACAAACACATTTTAAATCACGATGCGCTCTTCAATAATCTTTGTCTTCTCACTTTTCTTTGCTCTTGTTTTCTCGACAGCCTCAGCGGCTGACGGCAATTCTTCGTCATCAGCAGATCCAAAAGGGTGCTCACAGTGTTGGGTGTCTGCACGAGGAAAAATTCAAGAATGCACATCCATTTCACAAACAGAGCTTTCATCGTTTTCCGATGCTTCAGACACCACACTTGCTCAAAACAGCGCTAACTACCCCACACTTATCCCGTGTCTATGTACTCTAGTCAAGAAGATTGACAGTATACTCTCTGGTTGCTCGGCGTGTTCGGGTGATCTTGGTACGGGACTAAAGACCGAAGCCTTGATTGTGGGGCAACAAGTATGTGGTATAAAAAAAGACTCGACAACCAATGATTCGACTGATGTTTCATCGTCGTCTTCAAGTTCTGACTCATCGGCATCGTCAGAGAACTCGAATGGTGACGTTAAGACAGCCTCGTATTCTACTGCGTCATCGTTATCATCGCCTAGTTCGTTAGTTAGTTTGACGCTTGCACTTGTTGCCGCTTTAATATTTACCCTTTGATGGATGATTGTTATAGACGATTATTATCACTATATGATCATTTATAAAGAGAAAAAGAATAGATAAATGTTTAGATAGAAATGAATTCACTCTCCCCCGTAATTTTAGATGAATTTATATTTATTATTATTATTATTCTTTTTCTTTATATTCGCTTTATTTATTATTTAATGTGAAGTTTGTTAAGGGGTAAATTATTATTCTTTCTTTCAACAAAAAGGAAAAGCCATCCGACTGGGTTTCGGATCTGAGCTTTTTATTAGTATAGTGGCTATTGTTATTTTTTTCCACGGATAGTATATGGGCGGTGGTTTAATAATTATCGATGGTGTAATATATGTATTATTAATATCACTTGTTAAGTTGGCCCGTAAATTATCATAAATTCGTCAATTGACTATTTTATTATTATTTTAAAATCATCAAACCGTGGAGAAAATTACATCCAAACCTTTGTAGTATAGATTAATTAACTAATGAGGTCGGCCTTGTCTTAATTTCTTTTTTTTCATTATTGTTATATTAATATGTATTTTTACAGTAGTTATTATTTTTTTCTTTCCGTCTTTCATTATTATCATTCATCATATATATATAGTATTTACATATTCAAACCCTTCTTTTTCGCGCTACATATACACTGTCTGGAGGAAACCTCCTTCTTAATCAACTATTACCAATTCACCATCATCATCATATTTTCGCCAACCTAATCAACAACATAATACCCGATTACCTTTTCATTAGAAATTCTCATCAGGTCCTTTAATATATTTCTATAATAAAAAATGTGGAGTTTTTTATTAAGTGTTTTTTATGCATGATTTATGTATTATTGATTTTGGAAGAGAAATTTGTTTTTATCCATCCAAAAAAAAACTAAACAATTGCCAACTTAATCAATATGTCGTTCTCGCTCTCTAGAATCATCATCATTCTCAAACAGAATGCTGGAAATAATTGACAGACGCGAAACTTTAAAGAAAATTGAAGATTGAGGTAAGCGACGGAAATTTGTAGAGTCAATACAAAATAAAAATGCGCTTGATCTTTGCTGATACGAGAAATTAATTATGGGTTCTTAATAGCAACTTTTTGTTTTCTTGATCAGCTTGCCGTCAAGCCTCCGCTTACTATGGTAGGTCTGCTATTTTTATTGACAGTACACTATGTCTGTACTCTTTCTTTTTATTCCCTTTACCATCATGCCATTGTGTTACTTGTGGCTGAGATACTATAGATGCCGCTGACTTCTTGCCCTTCGTATCTTTTTTTCCGAACGACGGGACTTGGAGGTGCTACGGTTTATATGAAGGGCGAATAGACATAAAAAAGTTACTGAATTTGGAAATTGAAGATTCTAGTTTGATGTTACAAAAATTGATATTTCCGATTTAAAAAATATTGTCGAGTTTGAAGAGGTTAATGTTACCTTATCTCACAAAATCAATGTTTTTCACCTTGCAAAAGTCAGGTTCGGGTCAAGAATTATTACGGGAAAAAAATCTTTTAATGCAACTTCAATCACGATCAATTAAATAAAATCTCCTCTGGAGGATTGCAAGATCTCCAATTCGAGAAACTACGTAGAATCATTGGACGGCGTAATATCTCGAGTCGGAAACTGGCGTCAAGTTTCTCATTATGTATCCCGAATGGACTGATACCTTGTACTAAGTAAATCTATGAAAATTTTCTAGACTGTTTAAAGGTTTTTTTCTACGGATGGTCGATCGAGGATGTGATATTATTCTGTGAGCTGCTTTTTCTAGAGAAACTGAAAATATTCAGAGTGGTTCATTTTATTTGATCAGGAAGTTGTATCTCCTCATTTGTCACTTGCTCAGACTTGCTGGCGAACTTGAAATTTATGGATGTTGGATTAAGATGATTTCAATTGATACTATTGACTGAAATTTCGTATTTATTATAAATAATTTATATTTTATTTGTAATTCTTTATTTATTGATTTATAATTAAGAAAATTAAAATTTTCTCATCTGGTAACTTCATGAATAGCCTCTGCCAGATATTTGACATTATGTGATGAGATACCAGCGAGTGAGATTCGTCCATCTTTGGTGAGATAAACATGAAATTCTTTGGTGATACGTTCAACCTGATAATAAAATAATACAATGATTAAAAAGAATCGTCATCATAAGGTATTGCAGAAAATAAAACATCAAGTACCTGCTGAGGAGTCAATCCAGTAAAACAAAACATTCCAATTTGATCAGTGATATGATTCCAAGGATGTTTCGATCCAACATCGTTGACTAAATGATTTTTTAGTTTATCTCGCATTGTGATAATACGATCGGCCATTAATTTTACTTCGGAAAGCCTATTATAGTTATTTATTTACTAACTTAGCAAAAATATTGTTGTTTCCGAAAAATATTAATTTACTTACCATTCTTGATTCAACTCTGAATTTCCCAACACATAACTAGCGATTCTCGCACCATTCAGTGGCGGATTCGAATACATCGGTCTTATAAGGATCTTTAATTGTGAATCGACAACCGTTTTCTCTTGTGGACTGGACGTGATAATTGAGAATGTTCCAGCACGTTCGCCGTATAGCCCCATATTTTTCGCAAACGATTGTGCTAGTGCAATGTGGTGACCGTCAGATACGAATTTACGTAATGCGTATGCATCACGATTGGTGTCTCCTGATGCGAATCCTTGATATGCCATATCGAAGAATGGAAAGTGTTCTTGTTCCTTTTGAGAAAGGATTTATTAATTTTAAGTAGATTACATAAATTTTTATTCCAAAAGAAGATATATACTTTAATAATATTTGATATTTCGTCCCATTGTTCTCGAGTTGGATCTACTCCAGTGGGATTATGTGCGCATGCATGTAGTAGGAAAATTGAATGTTTTGGAGCATTCTGTGGATTTTAAATTAAAATAAACATATTTTACAGTTTATGGATTTATTCTGGTCATCATCCGACCCACCTTCAAATCCTCCAGAAGACCTTTGAAATCTAGCCCAATTGTACTCTTGTCGAAATATCGATAACTAGCAACCTCCAATCCGGAGTCTTTAAACACTGCATTATGATTACCCCAAGTGGGAGTGGGAAGATAGATTTTTTTCGCGTGTGGGTAAAATCTCGAAATAAAAGTGCCACCTATACGCAGAGCACCCGTACCCGAAATAGATTGGGTAGCTGCGATCTATGAAAAAAAAATAAACAACGTTGAATTTCAATTCAATTCGGATTTTGATTATCGAACAATCATTAATTAATTCACTTACCCTTTTTTCAATTAATGGAATTGAATCTTTACCGTATGCCAATAAAGCAGCACTCTGAGTGAAACTGGCGAGACCATTGATAGGCAGGTATTCTTTATCAAGTTTATCTTGAAGAATCAATTGTTCTGCCTTATAAAAATAAATTAGGAATCGTCAATGCTAATTAAATATTTTTAATCAATGTACGAGATCACCAAACGACGTACTTTTCGCACAGCACTCAACACATAAGGTTTACCACTATCATCTCGATATGCACCCACACCCAAGTTCATTTTCTTCGGGTCATTATCAGCTTTGAAAGCCTCGGTGATACCAAGGATCGGATCAGCAGGACCTTAATAAATGATATGAAAATGAAGGATGCTCAATCACGTTTTTTGATTGATAAATTCTTTGATCTTTTTAGTTTTCGAAATATCAACTTTGTACTACATCGAATTCAACGATAAAAAGTTTCAACCTTCAAATAAATAAATATAAGTAATATACCCTGTGGAACATTAGCCCAAGTAGATGCGTTACGTAAAATTGCAGAGGTAAAAGAGAAATAATACAGGTTCGCGCGTGCACGAGATATGCCAGAAAAACGAGTGGATAACATTTTTTGAAAAATAAACTGACAATCAGGAAAAATAAAATGTCAATAACGATAAGCTGACAATCAGGAAAATTAAATCTTAATGATTTACCTGGCGCATGCATTAATGTTAATTAATTTAAAATTTGATATTTGTGATCTACATAGATGCTATTGACTTTTCGCTCTTCTCTTCATTTCTCAAAAATACTCTGTAAAAACAACACCACCGTTCTTAAAGAAAACATCATTTCACTTTCTTCGAAACTAAAATACGAAAAAATGGCGACCTTTACAACGTATAACACGGAGCTTTACGGTCTTGAACCTTCTACTTTTAAATTTACGCTTGATAATATCGTAGATCCACAATTTGAAACAAGTGACCAGAATGCTCGCAATGTGCTTTCAAGAGCTGCAACACTTTTGGCTTCAGGAGAAGTTGTTGCAATACCTACAGAAACAGTTTACGGACTAGCCGCGAACGCGCTTAGTTCACAAGGGATTGCAAAAATTTATTCTGTAAAGAATCGACCAGCAGATAATCCGTTAATTGTGCACATTTCTTCGCTGAAAATGCTACTTTCAATCTTTCAAGAAGATATACCAGCAATATACCTTCCACTCATAAAGAAATTTTGGCCTGGACCATTAACGATACTTTTACCAAAACCCAATATAATACCTAATGAAGTCACTTGCAATCAAAAAACTGTTGCTATTCGATTTCCGTCTCACCCAATTGCTCGCGCATTAATAACGGAATGTGGGTTTCCTCTCGCAGCACCTTCCGCGAATATTTCTGGTCGTCCTTCACCAACTTTAGGTATACATGTGCTCAACGATCTTAATCGAAAAATAACAATGATAATTGACGGGGGTCAGTGTAAGTCAGGTGTAGAATCTACGGTGCTTGACGCGATAAGTAATCCAAAACAGCCAGTTATTTTAAGGCCAGGCGGAATTACCTTTGAAGATTTAGTTGTGATGCCGGGGATGAGTGAGTTAAAAGTATACAAAAAGGATTTTGTGGATGAGAATCTTGAAAGGGCACCATCCACCCCTGGAATGAAATATAAACATTACTCACCAGATGCTAAAGTTATTCTAATTGATGCCATAATACAGGATCAGAAAATGCAAGTGGCCATTGAGAGAGAAATCAACGAAATTAGAAAAGAAACTGGTAAAAAGAGAATCGGACTATTGAAAACCACTTTGAAAAATTTTCTAACTGAAAGTCCTTATTATGCTTTCGTGAATTATATCGAGATTAATAATAATAACAAAATCATTAATTATCATTTAAACGATGCGAATTATGCTGATAATAATATTTTAATCGATTCTATTATCAAAGATATGGATTTGATTGTTTATAATTTAGGTGATTCGATTAAACACCCGGAAGAAATTGCTCGCGAATTATTTAAAAGTATGAGATATTTAGATGAGTTAAAAGTAGACTATATTATAGTAGAAGGCGTATCTGAAGAGAAAGAAGGTCTAGCTATAATGAATAGATTAAGAAAAGCTGCATCTAAAATTATTCGTGAATGAATATCGATATTCAAATAATAAAAAGAAAAAATTTATTCATAGATGATCTATTGCTGACGTCATCCGAAAAAATGTTCAAAGATTTTTGTTTCGCCCAATTACGATTCCTTCTCTTTTTCTTCATTAATTTATTCTACCTGCTATTGTCGACGATATGGTAAGCAAAAGTATCTATAGTAGTTTCGTGCCATCCGTTTTCTTGGAAAGATTGTATTTTTGATTGATGATAATTATGTTGGGGAATGTAGCCGTTTGTCAAGCAGGTCAAGAATAAAGGTATGTATAGCATGCAGTTTATGCATTTGATAAAGAAAACTATAGATTTAATGATGGATTTTTATATTATTGTTGAATAGCGTACTTTAAGCGATTTCAAGTCAAATATCGCAGAAGACGCGGTGAGTCTTTTACTTTTGAGATAATCGTAGTATTTATAGAGAAAATAAGTATACTTGAATATCGTATTCTACCAAAATACTGCATTTAAGTGATGATAATATAGTTCAGCTGAAACCACTGTGTTGAATAAACATTGTTCTTTCGCTCCTATCTGACAATAATAAACAAACAGTAATGATAATAAATTTCCAATATCATCGAGAGAGGAAAAAAATATTGGATCGAATCAAGCAATACTACTAATAATAATAATCTAGGACTAGCTAACCGGATTTTTTTGAATTTAACAATTTTTGGGATTGTTTTAAATCAGATGGCAAGACTGATTATTATGCACGGAAAAGACTTGTCGTTCAGGCCAAAAACAGATATAATTCGCCGAAATATCGATTGGTGGTTCGATTTACGAACAAAGATATTTTTGTGCAGATAGTTTATGCAAAATTACAGGGGGATTTCGTGCTTACGTCTGCTAATTCACATGAATTGCCAAAATACGGTATTAAAGTTGGACTAACAAATTGGGCAGCCGGTAAGAAAATCAATTATAAACATTTTTGATATAATTTGAAGATAATGATGGAGTTTCAAATATTATTATTTATATAGCATACGCCACAGGCTTGCTTGCTGCTCGACGTGTTTTAACGAACTTAAATTTGGCCGACAAGTACGAAGGTGTCGTAGAACCAGACGGCACCATCGCACCAATCGAACCACTCGATGATTCACCACGTCCATTCAAAGCATACCTCGACGTTGGTCTAAAACGCACATCTACAGGCTCAAAAGTATTTGCCGTGACGAAAGGTGCTTCCGACGGTGGTATCTTTATTCCTCACTCGGAGAATCGGTTCCCTGGTTACAGTACCGAATCGAAATCACTCGATTCCGAAGTACTACGAAAATATATTTATGGGGGTCATGTGGCCGATTATATGCGTTTGTTGCAAGATGAGGACGATGATCGTTATAAACGTCAATTCTCGCAGTTTATTGAGAAGGGTGTTACGGCTGATGATTTAGAAGATATTTATAAGAATGCGCATGCTAAGATTAGAGCTGATCCGTCGTTTGTTCCCACTAAAAAAACGAAAGATTATAAGACAGCGTTTGCCAAGGTATATTTTTATTTTTATTTGTATATTAATTTGCGATTTTGACAAGAAAATTTTTATTTACATGATATTTTTCTTAATTAATTATAGTACCATAAAAAACGTTTGAATCTCAAACAACGTCGTAATAAAGTTCAACAAAAGATTGCGGCATTCAAACGTGCACAAGCTGCCGAAGGAGAAGAATAGATTTATTAACGGTTATAATTAAAACTACAAAAATGACAATGACAATAATATATAATTATTTATGATGAACGAACGACTAAATATATGAATTACTGAAAGAATTAGGGAAGATTGATCGCCAAACAGGACAAAAATCAATTATTCTTAATAAAATTCTTAAAAGGAATAATTATTTGTTATTTGGCATTGGAGAGTCACGTAATAATCGTATTTGTATAGCATAAGAATTTTGATTCTTTGTATAAACATCAATAAACAAAATCTTTGTTCATAAAAATGCATCAATCATAATAATCCGATACGGTCAGTTAAAAAGAAAACTGTCGGTCTAGTTAAGGATATTACACAACATACAGAATCTTAACCAGCATTTACACCTAGTAGTAAGGTACTCTATTATATAAATTCAACTGTAAAATACTTGACATAACCAATATGGTTCAGAGATCAATAAAAACATGGATATTGAGCTAACTGATAAAATCCAATTTTATTAAAAAATTCCTCTTACAGATTGATAAAACTGTAATTCTGTGAGAATTTATTTTATTTAAAAATAAAGAATTCTGATTGGTTAGATTGATATTATCATGATCGACCAATAAGAATTTAATGTGATTGTCCAATAAAATTATAATAATTCATGTAAAATTTCATTATATAACATTATTATGAATTTTTAATACGTATGGATCTATCTAATTGTAACAATTGTTACATGTAACAACTTCAATATTAACCAATCACACAACCAGAACCCTAACCCTAAAATGCAGTTGTTACAAATACATTTATTCTTGAAATAAT
Source organism: Ambispora gerdemannii (assembly GCA_910591945.1). Lineage (NCBI taxonomy): Eukaryota > Fungi > Glomeromycota > Glomeromycetes > Archaeosporales > Ambisporaceae > Ambispora > Ambispora gerdemannii. The sequence goes on from CAJVPL010000436.1 coordinate 22,073, forward strand.
TGTAATTGAACGATTATGGGAATAATCGGATGAATATATAAAATAGAGTTTTTTTTCCTTTGAGTTGTACTTATCGTTATGTATGTAATACAATACAAATCAAATTTCAGGTCTCAGTCTATGGTATACATCTATTACTTGATCATATGAGTGCCCCAGTCTAAAACTGTTCACTCTTACACGTGCTATCAATAAATGATGAGCAGGAAATTATTTGCTTTTCCTTGTTCATTGCTGACACAAAGACATAATCATCATAAACGAACGTATCTTAATTTTACTAATAAGTTAAAAAGATTTTCGATTGATGAAACTCATCATAAAGGATATAGTAATCATTTAAAAGATGGTGATGATGATAGTAATAAACGGAAATTACCAAAGATGCTATTGTCATCGTCGTATCTGTTGTCAAGTTCCCTTGAAACAGTACAATCACCGGCACCACCAAATACACCAGCAATAGAGTTTTCTTTTTGGAAGTTGGCGTTAGTGTTTGTGGGAGTTCCTTTTTGCGTGTATCTCTACAAGGTTATTATCAATTATTAACGGAGAATCCAAAATAATTTATTGATTTTCTTTCTTTTCTTGTTTCAATAGTGCGCAGTTCTAATCCTATTCCAAAACAAGTTAATATATATGCCTTATTTCCCACCTGGATCTCGTAGCGAATTACTTAATGTATCAACGATAGACAAGAGATTAATATGCAAACAAATTGAAATTTTAACAAAAGATCGGTGTAAACTTTCAGGGGTTTTTATTCGTAACAAGCCACTTAATTATGAAGATCACGGAAATACAAGTCCGTATGGTGTTCGGGACACGGATCCAATATTGATTTATTTTCAAGGGTAAAAAAAATGATGATTCTTTTTTAATGTTAGAGAAGTTTAACGAAATCATTTTCCTGATTTAGCAATGCAGGAAACGTAATAGTTCGACTTCCCATATTTATGTTGACACTTTTATCAGCAAGGAATGGTCAATTAAGCAATTTAACAATAATTGCACCAAGTTATCGAGGTTATTGGCAATCAACCGGCAGACCATCTGAACGTGGTCTTCAATCAGATGCTATTGCCGTCTACGAATACATTCATCAAAATTTCCCTACAAATCCACTTTATCTTTATGGTCATTCATTGGGAGGCAGTGTCGCAATCTATCTAGCGAAACAAATCCAAGACTACAACAATAATCATCAATTACGAGGTATAATCCTTGAGAATGTATTCACCTCAATCAAAGACATGATAGTCACAATATACCCACAAAAATGGTTACCTTATCGATATCTCATCAACTTTCCATTTCTGATTAGAAATAAGTGGGATAACGTTACCATGATCCGGGAGATCAATGTCCCAATCTTATTCTTGTCGTCACGTAACGATGAAATTGTTCCGCAAAAACAAATGCGTCAGTTGTATTTGGTCGCGGAAAAGACACCGAAAAAAATATGGAAAGAGTTTAGGAATGGATTACATCAGGATACTTTTTTGCAGAATGGATATTCAGAGGGAATTATTGAATTTATTAGAAATACATTGGAAAAAATTTAAGCCAATAAAAATTATGTAAATTAAAAAACGATCCCGACTTTATGAAAATCGATGGCACATTGTATTTGTGCACATCACTAATATCTGTCTATCACTTAATATAACATCGGATTTTCCAAAGTAACTTTCCTGAGAAAAAAAATTACCGATCACATAATCAATGATCTCAACGTTTCACCAACAAACAAAAAATTTCATCGTTAAAGCTCTTCTAGAATTCAGGTACTTGTAAAAATATAAATACATGACTCTGTTCAATAGTGTAAAAGTCAAAAAGTTTTAGTGCTCTTTTGTTCAAAGGTTAAATGTCAATCTCTATATTGTCAGTTCGTTTGCAAATAGTCTCAATACCAAAGAATGTCTTCCGCGCTAGTAGCACACATGCAATCCTACGAAACATCTTTTTCCCGACAAAGTAAATTTTGCGATATTACTGAATTCTAACAGTATGCATTACTGCTGGACTTGTATGTAACTGTAACGAATAATATTGTTTTAGGGACCAAACACTCTTCTCTATTACCGAGACAGCGCTTGAAGTGTCCGTTATCGCTGACGTCGATTCTATCCAAAGAGACTTCATTCCACTTAAGTCTATTAGACCTGACGTAGAAATCACTAAGAACGTGTTTAAAGCCTTGATTTTGGAAAATGATGATGGTTTAGGTCAATTTTTTCGTGCAAGTTTTTCTTGTTCTAATTGTTAATGGTTTTTTCCATTTACTAGACAATTCCGGTAGGCGTATCAATGATTTATCGGCATTGCTAAGTCGAGTCGGGGTTTCTATTTTTTATTTGTCAACTTATCAAGAAGATTTTGTGCTTGTGAGTATTTTCAATTTGGATTGATAAAAGATGAAGAATCAATTATTAAAAATTCGCTCATAATAATAGGTAAAAGAGAAACGAATTCCTCTTGTAATTTCGACTCTCCAACCATTATTTAATTTCATGGATATTGAGACTCCGGAAAATCTCACTATTCAAAAATCAGTCTCGGAAAACCAGCAACAAATAGCTATAACAACACCACCGGCTGAAGAAGAGGAAGAATTTTGTTTTCCTGTAGGATCTGAGCCGATCAATATTTGCGATTATCTCAAGCCACATACTTCAACTCCTCTGAGTCATGCTTCTAAAGATTCGATTCTAAGTACGAGTCCGGTTTTTTTCACGTCCAATTTCGCCGAGAAATATCCAATAACTAAATTTGAGAATGAAGAGGAGACGATGGCTGAGATTCGCAAGCAATGTCCTAAACGTGTTACAGGACATCGATTACGATTAGTTGGATTAAATCGGTGAGTAGATGATTGATTGTAAGAATTATGAATTTGGTTTTTTAAGACAATTAACATATCTATTGTCTTTATTGAATAGGGAGTTTATGGAGCATATGAGTATTATTCTCATAAAGATTTTATTTTTTCCTGAACTCCTTGAAAAGCCTGGTGATTCCAATAACGAAAGGTAATCAACTTATCATTCTTATTATGCTGTAGATGATTTTTGAGATATTTAATGTTTATTTTATTGGATTACAGTGCATTATCAGCTCAATCTCGGTTCCTTTCATACACTGCAACTGCGGACGGTATTTCACTAGTGACCGATGAATCGGTGCTTGACGAGTTTCCTGAGCACATGTTAAACATGAGTAGTGTTCCAATACCACTTAGGTGCATTCAAATGGACTTATCACGTACGGGATCTTTGGGTATGTGTTGTAGGTGCAGGCCATGAGGGGTGTCAATTTATCTCAAAGTTTTAGTATATATGTCGAACAGATAAATACGGAATCGTTTATTCTATATCTAATCCTTTGATATCGAGCGGTATTAATTTGTTGTATTTGAGCACTTATAAGACTGCCAACGTATTGGTGAGTTATTTTTTTATTCTTTGAACTCATTGTTGTAAAGATTATTAAAGTGGTAAGCGATGACTAATGATTTTTTTTTTATGTGGCAATAGGTGCAAGATAGTGACTTGGAGGAATCACTTCGAATCCTGGATAACGTCGATGCAGAAACTCAACTTGAAAGAGAAACTTACGAGGAACTTGAATAGCAAAGGCAAATAATACAATACATCATCATTATATAGATATCAATGTATGTATGCTTGTGTGTTAAGGTAATTGATATTTTAATTATATTGAAATTGAAACATCAGTCTAATGTTACATGAAGATATGGCAATAAAATATTTTTGTAGTTTTTAGACTTTATATAAACAGCTCGTAAAAAAATGATTTCAATTTTCACGAATTGACGAATATTTTTTAATCTAAATTTATAATTAATGAAATCGATATGTAAGTATTATAAGAAGATAATTATTTGGAAAATGATTATAGTGTTGGAAAATGATCTGATCATTTAGGTCATTTGGTTATCTTAATTTTTAAATAACTAGTTAACTTATCAAGATCATTTGGGTCATTCAGGAAATTTGTTAGCATTGTTATTTGGATTATATATTTAATAGACTAATGCTTCAAAATACTATTTCAGACTTATACATTCTTGTATTGTTCAACCACAAAAGAAAATAAACATCATTTTTATCATTTTTTACTCAACATTTTTCATTTTTATATGCTTAGTTTTGTGAATTTGTTGCCAATGTGATTAATTGATGTTCAAATAAAAATGCAATAAATGTGGGGAATCATGATAAAAAATGGGTTATGGTGAAAATTTGCAATATCTATTATAATAAACTATGAATAACAATTATATTATTAATTTACATAGTATATTGTTACCGTTTTAATATGACTTTTGGTTCTGTCATGAGAGTACACATGATAGAATCAGATGGGAGAGTTGACGTATTAAATAACTTTAAGTTGGGAGAGTTTACTAAGTTATCTAAAGGTAGGTAATGTATGTTCGTTTTGTTGGTCAGCTAGAATGAGACCAGAAAGATTCAAAGGTAATAGTGTTTTTATTATAAATCAATT